>JAYMTF010003545.1:0-14934 GCA_036897485.1 Pelargonium nanum | reverse complement strand
ATATATATATGGCTGGAAAGGTTCCTTAGGCCGTTGCAAGAAAGAATTTCGGCACCTTTCTGTATCAAAAAAAAAAACTTTGAGTCATGTTGAGCGATCATGAAAGACCACAACAAAAACCGCGTCGAACCTCTAAGCTTATCCGCATAACAGAGCAGGCTTCCTCCATCTGGGCCATGACCTTCTCCGAAGGTCCCGCCTTTGCTCTCACCTTCCCTCACCGAAGGACATAAGGCCTCGTCCTTCGTCAAGCCGCCCTCTGAGCTTCAAACCTCCACGAATGTCCTCCGCAGCACACACATCCATATTCGTGCCTTGACCCTCTCCAAGGCCATGGTCTCCACCAAGGTCAATGGTCTCGCACCAAGTCGGTGAGCCCCGTGGTGGCGTCTTCCACAATCCTCTGTGAGCAAGACCATACTCTTTCCACAAAGAAGGAGACCCCGAGCACGGAGCCACATCAGCCAACTGTGTCCCCATCATCGAGCCTACACGAAAGAGACCACCTCCGCCGGAGGATAGACCTTCACTAGAGAACAGACCTCAGCTCCCATGTCTTACCGACGCCTTCCAAGAAAGGCTGTGTACTCTTTCTGCAAGGTTGAGTTTCTTTCCTCCTTCCGTCCTCCTTAAAGCTTCCATCATCAACCAGGTATGAAACCAGCACCTCCGGCGGAGGTATCAAGTCTCCCCCCTCCTCCAGTGTACGACATCCGCCGGAGGACAAGGGCACCCACACCAGGTCGCTCGACTCCTCGTACAAGACCATTCGTCCATTCAGCATGCACGAGGGTCATCTCGAGGCCCGAATGACGCCACGACACATTATGCACGAGTGTCAAGGTTCCGACATTGTATCGAACATCACTTCAATCTCCCACTAAGATCATACGACACGACAAGTGTCGATCGCGGTAAAAAATTGTTCTCAGGGCTTTAGAACGCTACTCGCACAGTAGAGGCTCCTAAAGACTCCGAGAAACACCCCGACAAGCACAAGCCGTACAGGAATCCTCGAACACGCCCAGTGCGTGTGAGCAACGCTCATGTAGGATAAGAAATTCAAGCCTTAAGTGGGCTTCAATATGGACACCACATCATCAACAGACCAATCACACATCAACAATTTCATCCAATGATATGCACTCTAAGTCTCTAACCGTGTATATGTTTCCCGTTCTCTTCAACTTATTTTATTTGACATTTATGCGCAACTTCCTACTAAGTGTATTAATGCTAAATAAGTACTTTGCTTCTTCTTCTTTTCCTAGACGCTACTTCATGTCACCATCTAAAAATACCTATATGTGAACAAAAACCGAGCATTATGCTCTACCTTCTTCTCCTTTGGAAAATTTAGTTCCATTTCCCATCTATAAAGTAAGACAAAATGGCTACATTTAGCCATGAATGGAATGAACAATGCGTGAAAGATTTCTCTTTTATTGGTGTTAGTAATTATAGGTACGTCTTGGGTCAATGTTAGATTCAATCCATCTATTGAATGACATGTCTATAACATTACTCAATGGATAAAAGAAAAAAATTACTCAATGACATGTCTATAACATGCAAAGGATTATTTAGAATAAAAGTCATGATATATCAAATATTTTATGATGACTTAGTCAAACCAAAATACGCTCTGCGATAGTAATATATATTGACTTTTTATTTGCTTAATCTTAATTATAAACCACAAAAATAAAAAATAAAATTATTTTGTCACATGTATTATTACATCACTTTGTACATAATGTCGTGTACATAATTTGTGACAAAATAATATTTTTCGTGTAAGCGTTGCATGTGGAAGATTATATTTATTATTATATTTGTTTAAAATTAAGTTTAAACGAATATTAGCCCGACATATATTATACTAACACTTGCTCATAATTCTTGACGTGAAACACTCGTTTTATATGACATATTGTATACTTGTCGTTTTTTTATTCAACCATATCACCAATAAAATATTTAGTATAACATGTCTCATTAATGACAAACGTTATTTTGTATAAATAATTTTGTACAATATTCCAAATATCTATCAATTTTGGAACCTCATTGGTCTTGCATATACTCTTTCTCCAAAAAAATAATTTCCAGGAAATAGCCAGTCATATGTTTTATTAACATTATGAGAAGTTATTTCGGGACAAAAAAATTATGAGAAGTTAAGAATATAAGAGCAGTAGTAGAAACAATGTAATTCATATCTAACCTGAAATTAGAGGCTAAAAACCGAACTTTT
Source organism: Pelargonium nanum (assembly GCA_036897485.1). Lineage (NCBI taxonomy): Eukaryota > Viridiplantae > Streptophyta > Magnoliopsida > Geraniales > Geraniaceae > Pelargonium > Pelargonium nanum. Next base: position 12,677 of record JAYMTF010003545.1, on the reverse strand, counting down.
TTCATAGCATTTGTATTTAGCCCTTCGCCATTCATATGCTGGATTGTTGCCAACGCTCGCTAGAAATATTGTGATTCACGTGATGAATTCACACGAATTGGATTTTTGAGGAAACGTATTGAGAGATAATTGGAATTGGTTATAGAGAATATGGAAACAATGATCGTTTTTTCACAACAATGTATAGAATGAGGCGTCATATATTTGATATGATTTCATAAGGTAGATTCGTTCAGGTAGCGGTTTCTAACTAGTTTGAAAATTATTTCAAAGATCATTTTGACACCATTAGTACAAGAATTCAAGATATTGAAAATCAAAGAGATACTCAAAGAGAAGAATTCGCGCAAATCGAAATATTTAGAAACATATCGATAGATAATTTGATTTAGCAAGATAATGTGTGGTTTATAACTAATGATTGATTTTTTTAGGGAAATGATAAATCCACTTTTGAAAATGACAAATCCATCATAAGTTATTAGACAAATATATCTTTTACACAAAACAAGAAACACGATATAGTACCCCAATTTTGTGTGTGTTTGAGAATAGATGTAGTACCCTAATTTACAATGTGTTTCTTCGTTATGTTCTAATCAAAACCAAAATATATGAGTATCGCTGAAAAAATAGAGGTGTATATATATATTAGATTTATTGATTTCTATCAATGCTACTCAAGTAAGGTCGTTTGCATTCCTTCGCGACGACCGCCCAATGCTACTCAAAAAATTATAAATAAGTTGAAATGACAAATTAAACGATGACACGTGGCGCCCGAGCGCCACCTAAGCGACAAATCTGAAAACCAATCAAAGGCCCTCTCGCCCGACTCCGTGGGCCCAAAGGATCAACCCAAGGGACTTAGCACAAAAGGGTGTTGAGAAAGACATCTCGTCGGGGCCGCAGCCCTGGAAGTGTGTGTCGCGGCATCAGTGAGTCGTGCAAGTTCTGCGCAGAGCGGCCATGCCGCGTCCATGGACATGATGCCGCAAAATTGGTCTGTCGCGCGAGATCTGCATGGAGCTCCCATGTAGCGGCCCTTGATGCCATGACGCGGCATCAATCCGTTATACAGTTTCCTCCTGACGCGAGCAACATGACTCGCGCCCTCGTGCGCCTCTGAGTGTCCCGAAATTTTCCTAAGTCGTTATCACTTATAAACGAAGACCCCCAAAGGCATAGAAGTGCTCCCAAGCAAGATTAGGAAACCCGTCGAAGTCCCCAACTGGTCGCGCACAAGAGCTCTAAAGGATAGAAGGAATCCGCATAGAGCACTCGTGCAACGGCCCTGGAAACGATGTCCGACATAGGTCCTCTATTCATATTCCTCCCCCAGCGCCGATGTCGCGGCCTCAAAAGGGCATGTCGTGGCCCCGGGCCGACTCAACTACCAAAATGCCCCGCAAGGCTCCTACGATCTCGATCATCCGATACCATTCGTCATCGGGCTTCCCGAAATGATCATAAACACTTCACCAAAGTTCTCTCAAGGTATCGAGCCTCAACGAGTCGTCTACGCGGTGCCTCAATTCTCCGACCCACGTATTCGGGATCTTAGAACGCTACCCCGCATGGTAAAGGCTTCTAAGGGACTCGACGAACGCCCTGGCACTGTGGAATGTATCGGGAGATCAAAGAAACTCGCCCAAGGGCAAGGAGCTCAAGCCACAAGTGGTCCCCATGTTGGACCCCACACCTTCAACAACCAATCATGCGCTGACACATGGCGATAATTGATGGAGGTATATATATTTTTCTCTTGGTAAGAGAGAAGATGATCATTAATTGAGCATTGATTACTCTCTCTCTACTTTCTCTCTCTAAAATAATCTCTAGAGTCTTCGTGTATTCCGACCGAGAACTCATTCTCACACATGAGGCGGTGTCCCAGAAACACCCTGGTGTCTTTGGTGTGTTGCCTTGCGTAGATCACAAGCTTGGAGCCAGGCGCCTGAAACTCCTTGACATTGGAAAATTGAACATTGGGACTTAGACTGAAACTCTTAGGACGACATTCACCTTGACACGTGTAGACGTACGACAACAAGATGTAGTGTGTTTGATATGACCCGAGTCAAAGCAAATATACAGGTTTTCGAAATCAGATATAGACGTGTCACCTAATTTTCTAACTCCTTTTAAACATCTGGTTAATATATATTTGCCAATATACATTAATGATTTATAAAATATTAAAAAGTATTTGAACCAATTACGAATAAGACACACAAGTAACGAAGAATCGTCACGCTAAATAAATCATATTAAATATGAATGGGTGGATGGTAGAGACCGTAGAGCATAAATTGAATATTCACAAACTTGCAAAAATAACTCACCACCATGCAAAACAAATTCTCATGCATGCCACCTTTTTCTCCACCATGCTATGCATGAACCAAACACCAAAACACTCAAAGCAATGACATGATATCTCGTAACAAGTATTGACAATTACACCTAGTTCTAGATAGCAAGATACTTACTCTCACTACTCTTCTTCCCACCTAGGGCTAACAAATTGAGTTTGGGTTTGAGTTCAGCGTAAACGGATTTGTGTTGAACCTGTTTATTACGCTGTTTAATTAAATGGGTTGCGTAACTCGTTTATCGACTCACATATTTAAAGATAAAAATGTAAATATTTAAGCATACCGTGTAAAAAATGATCTATTTATGTTAAACGGGTCAAATATATCGAGTCGTGTCAGGTCAATATCAACCCATTTATTTAAACGTGTCAGGTCGTATAATTTGAACCTTATTGTCTTAAACTTATTTATCGTGTCAACTTGCTCATAAACGTGCCGTGTTTCAACACGTTTAATAAATAAAAAGAATTCAGGTTAACATGTTTCACATAATTCTAAACTTTCAACACGGACACGGTCCTAAACACGATTTACAATTGCACCCCTACGGTGATATTTGCTCTGCCAATTGGTCCACATTCTCACCCACACACCATATTTCATACCCGTTCTCATGCACTATCTAGCATACCACACTAACTCATTAACCAACAAATGAGCATGGACATAAAATAAATTATCTTTTATCTTACAAATTCAAACGAACTCACACCACGTTTGTTTAATACAAACACTTAAATCCTTTTTTATTTGATATAAATCCACCACCTCTGTTCAAGGACGGATCCAAAATAGTTATCTATGGGGGCAAGATTGTAGGATAATGAGAATAATGTTTTAATTATATGAGACGTATTATAAAAATTCAACATTTTGTGAGGAAAATTTTGAAAAATAATAGAGATAAAAAATGAGAATCAATAAAAATACATGCTAAATTTTCAACAACAAAAAGTTTAGTGGGACAACTGCCCTTACACCCCTTTTCTTAAATCTGTCCCTGTTTATTTATGGTCGTGGACGCTACCACATACACTTTCAAAGTGATTACGGAACCATTTTATTTAGATGATGAGATCATTTTAAATATATTCTCTTATATATACTCACTTCGATTCGAAGAGATTGTGCACATCCATAGGCGCAACGACTCAACGTAAACGAAAGATAAAATACTTTCCCTAGAGAGATAATTATCACTTGCATTGACCGCTTCACGGGCATCTGATTCGAAAAAAACTTCTTGCCAACCACGATCATATACCCAACGGACCCCTTCGCGGATTGCCAGAGCCTCAGCCAATCGGGGCTCCAACATTCCTTGCCAAGCTTTTATCCCGCCACCTCGAACATTCCCGGTCCAGTCACGAACTACTTAACCCGAACCGGATCTATCCAACCTGGCAAAACTAGCAGCGTCCGTATTCAATTTAAGTCGTCCTCTTGGTGGCCTGGTCCACGCTCCTGTCACCCGGGTATTTGACGGACCCGAACCCCCTGCCCCGCTACCCCCTCTTCCTGCCGTCGCCTCCTCCCATCCACGACGCATGGAGGTAGCCATGCTCAATATTTCGGCAACCGATAAAGCTGTCTGGTTCCACACCCACTCATTTCGGCCCTTCCAAATTCCTCATGCTAAGTACAAAAACTCGGCCAATTTAGCTTCGTCATTTAACTGTGTAATTTTGTGAAATCAATCAGTCGAATCAAGAGTCGATGTAGTTAACTGGGACCAGCCGGAATCACGCCAAACCTCAACAGCCATCGGGCATTTTAACAGCATATGATCACTTGATTCCGGCGCTAAACCACAACGAGCACAAGTCGAAGAAATTGGAACATGGCGTCAGACTACCTCAGATAATACCTGCAGGCTTCCGGATAGTAAACGCCACCCGAAGTGGCAGACCTTTGCCTGCACCTTCGCGTGCCAGAGGCGTTTCCACAACCCATCAACTAGACCCAATTCGATATGTTGGAGAACCTTGTAACCACTCTTTACTGAGTAGTTTCCTTTCTTTTCGAACCACCAGCACCATGAATCGGGCAATTGAGACCGACTCGGTACTATATTTAGTTTGAACCCCTCTAAAACTATAAAAATAAATAAAATAAAAATAGAATGCAAAAAAGGGTCAAAAATATGATTTTGTGATTGGGCCCATTCTTTGTAACCCTTATGATTTGAAATCCATTGGTATAGGGGCAATGCCCTAACCCATCCCCTTCAAGTTCTAGGATTCAATCTCTTCACTGCCTCATATCTTCAATCTCTGCAAAAAAACAAAACAGTAGAGAACAATATGAGAGAAGCTGCAAAACTATGAAATGTTCCTCAATCTCTCTTTCCCGATTTGCGATCAACGCCACACCACACGCTAGCATAGCTGTGTCCTCAGCTCCCCTGCTGGTGCGTCACCATCTCCTCCTCCTCCTCCACTTTTGATTTACTGTCATTTGCCATTGTTGAGTTGACAGATAAATTTAACTGAATACACTCTCATTTTGCTCCTCATTTCGATATGTTTTGTCTATTTTTAACTGATTTGTTGGGTTAGAATTTGGTCAGCTTCTGGAAATCTAAGAAATCGATATGCGAATCACCCCTAATTTCAGAAAATTAAGGGTTGTTTGTTTAATTTTTAGTAAAATGTAACTAAATTATAGTAGTTCAATTGTCAAGATTCCTACTGAATTTGAAACTTAAAAAGTATTGAAATGCTAGTAGTTCAATTGTCAAGAATTGAAATATTCAGATATTTGAGTTTTTCAAAATTGATAGGGGGTATGGAATTTGAAATGCTCAGATTTTTTTAATAATTCAATTCATTTTAGGAATGGGAATTTGTTTTGAATCCCAAATATGCCCTTCCCGACAGGTTAAACGAAGGTAGGAATTAGAAACTAAAAATATCCAAAATGTTCTAATTTCCTAAACATTCACTTGAAAATAGCTAAACGAACGGTCCCTCAGTTTCATTTGAGGAAGGTGAACATTTTTTTTTAATCCCACATAAGCCATTTGAAATAAAAAAGTAATGAAAGCAAGAATTACAAATTGAAAATACTTTAAAAATGTGTTCCAAAATGTTTCATTTTAGTTTGGGTACGCATGAATTATCAACAATATTGTGAGAGTTTGTTACCATGAGAGTGGGATTAGAAGAGGAAAGTAACCCTAATTTACTAATCTATAATTGTTACAAAAATGAGAAGGTTTGACACTTATTTTGAGCCGGAAGGAGAATAAATATGATTTCTTATTTATCCAACCAACTGAACTTGTCAGACCGGTTCAAGCTCCAGTACGGGTTTTGACGTACTTTTCCAATGAGTATTTTTTAGTTGCCTAGATACTTGAAATTTGGTTGAAACTTTAGACAATTTTAATTATGTCTGTTGAGTTTTCATATGTCTCCATTAAGATATGTGCTCAATTATGTATTTTAGAAGTATTTTTTTCAGCGCGCCTAGCTTTTAGCCAACTCAGGACTTCCTTGACTGGGCCTGTGGACAAATTCATTGATAGACTATAGTTTGAGTTGAACTTGTTTATGAGCTTTGTTGAAGTTCCTCATCTACTTTGAGAAATAGCCTTGTGTATAATTGTCCGCTTATCTTGTTTCTCAAGTAAGATGTTGCTGTAATAATCTTTGTAAATGTGGATTCATAGGTGGTTCGGGAAGGTAATGTGATGTTGTAGTTCTCAGCAGCTTATACACTTTTTTCGGAATGTTGCATGAAATATGTTACATCAGTAGGATTAGCAAGTAGGATACTAAATACATGTTGTAGACTAATTTGACCGGACAAAAATCTGAGCAGATTTTGTTTTCGCCAAATGTTTCAATGGAAGGGCTTAAGATGGTCGAAATCAGCATGCCCTTGAGGACCCGTCTTTAGTGTCTACAACCCTGATCTGCATGCTGATGTCAGTCAGTCAGTGGGACTTTTTTGGTTTTTTTACTATTTGTATTTAATTTTGTGAGAAAACTAGAAGAAATGGATCAAGCTAATATCGTACTAAGTACCCAAAGTTATGCGTTAATTATAGTTAAGTAGATCATTATGTCATTCGAAAACATAAAGCTTAGCATTTTCTTGGTTTTAGGGAAAAGTTTATGAGAAGTATTAGCACCTCTGTAGACTTCCATAAACAATACAGATTTGCATGAAAGTGAACAGTTTCAGCATTAGCATTTTGAATTCTAGTCAAAGATGCTATCATCTTTTCTGTTTGTTGAAAATTTTATTTAATTTATACCCTGTGTAATGCTCATTTTATGTTATCTTTGATTTCTTCTATTGCTTCCCTTTTTCTATTGTCTTGATTTCTTCCGTAGGCAGGAAAGAGAGAGAGAGAGACATAATGACAAAACAACCAGGGACGTTTTCAGTAGATTTTATGATGGGAGGGGCAGCTGCAATAATAGCAAAGAGTGCAGCAGCACCAATTGAGAGAGTGAAACTTTTGCTGCAGAATCAAGGAGAAATGTTGAAGAGAGGACAGCTTAAGAGGCCATATATCGGGGTTCGTGATTGTTTTGGACGGGTTTTTAGAGAAGAAGGTCTGTTTTCTTTTTGGAGAGGCAATCAGGCCAATGTCATACGCTATTTTCCAACTCAGGTCTGTTTCACTCTTGCTCAACATCCTTTCAATTCTTGAATTTTTTTTTGAGCATTTTTATGCTGTGAATTAATTGACTGTTCGCTTAGCTTGTACTTTTGTTATGTAATAATAGCTTTAATCACTCTATACAGTTACAAGTATACTTCCTGCATGTAGTTTGGTACAGACGAGAAGTGCTCCTATGTCATCTGGAAACTAGCGTTTATTCCCAATGAACTATCTTGCTACTTCCGAGTAGTTTGAGATTAAATGACACTGTTTATTGAAGTATATATAGCTGACATCTTGATATAATTTAGTTATACTTATCTTATACTCCCCTCGTCGCAAAATTAGTGTCTTGGTTTTCTTTTAAAAAAAAATAAGAAGTTAGTTGGTGTTGTACATTTCCTCTTGTATCCCCCATAAACATGTGTTGTTACGAATTCAATGATACTTACTAACTTATTATAGGGATAATTTTGATATTTCATGCACAACCAATGTCCTAAAACAAGACACTCATTTTGTGACGGAAGGAGTTATAGCATATGTATCTTAGGCTGCGAAGAGTTGTTCCTCTTACATAGAGACAAACAGTAAGAACATGAGGAATTTAAGCTCTATTTAAGAATAGAATATGCTAATTCACCCAAAAACTTATTCTATCTTCAAAATTGTTTTATTTTTCTTTCACTGTCTTCTTTCATCCTTCAGTTTTTTTTCTTTGCTTAATTGTTTTTAGGATATTATATATGAAATGTTTTAGATATCTCCAATTTATACTCTGATTTATATACAACATTAGTTGTCATAAACGTCCATCTTTCGACTCTGAATATGTGGTAGTTTCCTTTTTCTCATAGACTAGGTTTTTGCAATTTTTGTAAGATAAGTTATCATCAAAATTACAAGTCTGCGTTGCACGTGAAGATTCCAAAGCAAGTGTGGTTCCTCTATATTTGTGTTTTTTTTTTCGATAACTCTATATTTGTGTTAAATTTGTACATGTATCTTCCGTGTACCATTTGCGCATGGATGCAAGTTCCTTAGCTGCCTAGGTGACACTTTTCGAATGATTACTATAGCAACACTGAGACTTAGCTCACCAGCATTATGGGGCCGTCAATTTCTAGATCATTTAAACTATTAAATCTGTTAAACTTGCTTTGTTATTTTTGTTTGATGTTAATTTGTGCGTGTTCAGTGCACATTCCGTTGGCTAGTGAATAGTTGGCTGCATAGGGTTAAATATCACAAGCAACTTATGAATCGTTTAAATTTACATTTCTATGCCGTTTACTTGAAAAAAAATACACTCATATAGTCATATGGATGTTTGGTCCGTGTATTAGAATCTTGTGCTAAATTTCATCGGTAACAGCCTGGATTGGGTGCAGGCTTTCAACTTTGCATTCAAAGGATACTACAAAAGCCTCTTTGGATGTTCAAAAGAGAAAGATGGATACCTAAAATGGTTTCTAGGAAACCTGGCTTCAGGAAGCGCAGCAGGAGCAACTACTTCATTGTTTTTGTATCATTTGGATTATGCACGCACGCGATTAGGCACTGATGCAAGAGAGTGCTCTGTTAGTGGTCAACGGCAATTTAGAGGGATGCTAGATGTATACAGTAAAACCATATCAAGTGATGGAATTGCCGGCTTGTATCGGGGGTTTGGGGTTTCAATCTTTGGAATTACTCTGTACCGTGGCATGTACTTCGGGATATATGACACCATGAAGCCTGTTGTGCTGGTGGGGCCTTTAGAGGTTAGCTTCTTCACTTTCTGTTGAGTAATTTTAAACATTTGATCTCAGTTCAGAGGTTCTACTTTCTTTTTCGTAAGAATTGTGTCAAATTAGAATCTTTAGAATTTATTGTTAGGTCCAAGTTCTTACTAATGTCTTGTACTGGATCAAACCGTCCATGTATTATGGCTGGTACACGACAAAGTCTCGAGTTTATTCACCTTGCTTTCTTGCGGACTTATGTTTGAGGTCACATGTTTGCTTTTCTCAGGGCAACTTCTTTGCTAGCTTCCTATTGGGTTGGAGTGTTACAACGGTTTCTGGGGTGTGTGCATACCCATTTGACACTTTGCGACGGAGAATGATGATGACCTCTGGACAACCCGTCAAGTATCGTAATGGCCTGCATGCCTTTCGAGAAATCACTCGTGTGGAGGGGTTCAGAGCACTCTTCCGAGGAGTTACTGCAAATATGCTTCTTGGTATGGCAGGTGCCGGAGTACTTGCAGGCTACGATCAGCTGCATCGAATTGCCTACAAACAGAGATGATTGAACACGATATTCTTGGGTACAAATATATGTTCAAATTCGAGAATTCGATTATTCATTCAAGAATAAGTCAATAAAAAAAGCAGGAAAGGGAATGCTAATTTGTTGAGATGTGAAATGCCTTCCTCCTTTCCCTTCAATGAGGTCAAGGTCTGTATGCTACCTGTACAGAAGTAGTGTATATATTCATTTCATTATGTTCAATTCATTTTGAATCATGTACTATACAGTTTATAAAGATCATTTTTTTTGGAAATAGAATTGAATTGTTGACTTGTACTGCAATAAAACAAAAGGCAAAAGCCTCAATTTGTCCCCGCTTTGCAAAACCAAGGGTAGTGGTGCAGTTGGCAACACAGGTTACGTGAGTGAGAAGAGAGAGGTGAAGGCTTGAACTGTAAACAAACCTCGAATAGGGATTAATCTAGGTGGTAAAACGGCTTAAAGGTGTCAACCACGAGGGCAAAAGCCTCAACTTGTCCCTAAAATTTCTTATATAAAATCAGATATACGTGTATACATAAACCGATTCGATTCCTAGATCCTTTAAGAATGAATTTATTCTCTTTCATAACAAGAAGTATAACCAATCAATGATGTGATTTTAGGCCACGCAGCATTAAAACTTGAGTAAGCAAAACATTATCTTATGAAAAATAAGTTCGATAATGTAAATGTAACATGGAGGCTTGAGTGGTCAATGTAAACTGCATTATTGATATGGCAATCAATATATAATATATGTACATGACATATGAACCATCTGGCATTAGTGTAAAGTGTCCATCAAGTCACTCTCAAAAGTGAAGTTTAAGAAGGAATTGTCAAATTTCACAATTTCTTCAATAAAAAAAAACATAAAAAAGTTTTCATATTGCACCATTAATTATCAAACAAGTGCATGTTCATCCATCAGTGTTCACTTATACTTTCAAGTGTATATATACACTATTAGCCCGCATTTGTTATTGATGAAGAACTTATAGAGCCTTTTTAGATTCATACGTTGATATCCATGGATTGGAGTGAGACTCGGTTAGTTTAAGCAAGATTGACCAACGAACGACAATGTGACAATTTTTTAGTAGTGTTGACCCATGTTTTCGAGCAATGACGATCAATCTTCAGTGAAGTTGATTCATGCTTTTGGGGCATGATGATCAATCTTCAACGAGATTGTTCATTGCCTTTGGGGTCATGATTACAATCTTTTGTGAGGTTGACTCACACTTTCGGGGCATGGCGATCAATCCCGAGCGGGATTGACCCATACTTTCGGTGCATGGCGATCAATCCTTGGACGTAGTCAAGCCATGCCTTCAGGGGTATGGCAATCGATCCTTGACGGAGTTGACTCATGTCCTCGGGTGCATGGCAATTGATCATTGGGAAAGTCGACCCTTGCCTTTCGAGGTGTGGCGATCGATCCTTGGATGAAGTCGACCCATGTCTTCGGGGACATGGCAATCTATCCTTGTGGTTACATAAAATTAGTGTTGAACCTTGGACGAAATCGATCATTTGTTGTTGCATTTCTTCTTTTCGTATGCCAATTCGGTGGAATGGAGGAAGTCGTCCAACTGATGGCGTGCTCGAGCACTTCTGCATTTGTGGTGTTGAGGAGCGTGTAGCTGGATGTCTCTCTTACCTTTTCTGGTTTATCCAATTGGGGAGCCTTGTTGCCCCTGTCATTTCCTCCAAATTTCGGCAATGTGTTGGGCTTTTTTTAGCATGTATTCGGCTCCGACGTGATCGTATGCCATTTTGAGCATTTCCTCCTAAGTTTTGGGCCTCTAGATGATGAATGCATTGTGAATGAGTGGAAAGAGAAGCCCACCTTGGAACGCGGTAGTCACATTCTTATCAGTGGAAAAGTCGCACGCATGCACGGCTCTGCGAAACCGTTCCACCAACTAGCCGAGAGGCTCACCTTGCCTTTGCTTAATGTGAATGAGTTGCGTTTGGTGCTTGACAACTTTTCTCGCAAAAGCAAAGTATTTGAGGAAAGTTTATCATAATCATTCCCAAGAGGTGATGTCGCCATTGGGGAGGTTCTCGAATAAAGTCTGGGATGGCCCTGTAGGTTGTCTTCAAGAGCTCGGCTAGGCCCGTAGGATTTCACTGCCATTCTGCGCAAGGTGGGCCGATCGTTTTACTCCCTAGCTCTTGGGCTTAGGTTATGCATTGTGTTGCAATGGGATGATGATCTTATGCTTTGGTGCCAAAGCTTTAGGTCCCGCGACTTGGCAACTTCGGAGGCCCAATGTCTTTCTTCCCATTTGTGGTGTGATAGTCCCCCTCCCCCAATTTCTTGGTCGACAGGGTATCGGCGGCGCCTAGGTAGGCGAAGGCCTTATCATGGGCGTGGTCGTCATATGACCATTACGAGCTCGGGTGTTGCGATGACTAGGTGGCTGACACGTGCGTTATTTGACATATATTTATAGTGCTTTATCACCACTTTTATCATGTATTCATCCCAAGTTTACTCTTTTTAGCTTATTTTATATATTTTTATGAGATTTGATGTCTTTTCTATTGTTTTAGTGTTTTTTATCAGCAAGCGTAACATTCGAGACTCGAACCTGAGACTTTAAGAGAAGAAAACACCTTAAGCCACTTGCCCTGTTGATGGTTGTTTTGTTTTAATGTTTCGTAGGCCTTTTATATATATTTCAGGACTTTTGGAGCAATTGAAAAGAGTTGTGGAAGAAGAAATCGAGCACCAAAAAATGCACCAGACATCAACACGAGTCTTGTTAGGCTTGACACGAGTCTTATTGTCTTAAGAAGACAGTTTATTAAGAACACGACCCTCAACAAAACCCATGACACGAGGCGTGTCACATGGGTCGTGTCACTTATTACATTCTGCCTGAACGACTCGACCTTCAACACAGGTCATGCTGGTTATTCCATGGGTCGTGTCATAAGATTTATAGTTTCCTATTTCGAGTTGTTTCCCCATTTTATTTAGTTATTTATTTATTTAAGACTTGTAAAAACACTAGTTTTGGAAGCTATGCAACTGAATTCAAGAGAGAACTGATAGCTAGAGATTTGGAAGCTTTGAAGGGGTTTCATAGAAATTTATCATCAATTATGTAACATTTTCTTAACTTTATTGAATGCATCTTATGTTTTTGGGAAAATTACATATGACACCCATGAACTTTTTTTTTTGTAACTTTGGACTACCCTAAACTATGTAGACCTCATTCCGTCCATAACTTCGTTAGTTAAATGGTAAAAAGACCTATATACCCTCTAATTTTTATTTTTTTGTTTGAAATTCTAATTTTCATGTTTTAAAATAATAAATAGGGTAAATTACACGTACCTACCCTCAACTATACCTCTTTTAACCCTGGATACCCTCAACTTTTGAA
>JAYMTF010003544.1:0-14935 GCA_036897485.1 Pelargonium nanum | reverse complement strand
CGCCTCCTTAGATACTCTGATGGTATTACTCTCATGCGAGAGACACGACCACTCCGATACGATAGCCCTAGTCGCTGCCCCAGGAGCCGCAGCCGCCGCTCTTATGTATTATATTTTATTAACTGTCACATCATTTTATACAAATACTTTTATACAATATTTGAGAAACATTATTCCATACTTAAATTAGTGAATATGCATTAAAAAATCAGTGACTATATGACAAAAAATCCATTAACTCTTGTATATTAGGTAACGAGAAGACAAATTATTTAGAAACATTATAGATAAAACGAATTAATAATTGGTTAGCTAGCGAAGAAATTGTAAGCTGCTCGATCACCATATTAGACATAATCAAATTTAGTCGGAGCGTTGGGAGAATATTATGTATGAATTTGTTGCATCTATTATCAACAAAAATGAAAAGCTAAAGTGGTAGTGGTAGTGGTAGTGGTAGGTGCCTAGGTGCTATGTTTGATGTTTCACGGGGCGGCTGCACTATTACCTTTTAGTCTTTTACTAACACATATCACACAACAATATTGAGTTACTGTATGTACTATGGAGTAATTAATTTCAATGGTCAAGAAACAATATTAGCTTTTATTAGCCAATAAACAATTACTACTTATAATAAAATATATGGCTGGGAATGTTAGTTAAATTCTCCTCATTTTCAAACTATAAAGCTATTCTTGTACTTCTTTTGACTATTTTAATAGACCCTATGGGAAACATGATCTGACTTCATTAATTTGGAGTTGCTAAGCTAAGCTAACACAGTTCAGTTGCTCACAACTCACTCAAATTCTTGAATCTTGATGATGGTGTTGTTGAGGAGCCACCTGCTTTTCTTGATCTTTGCGGTGACCTGTTTCAGGATGCTCAGATTCATTGAGTCAAAGCTGCCCCAAGAAGAAGGTTAGACCCAGATTTCTCATTTTTATTGTGTAACATTCTGTTTGGTTGCTGAGAAAACGTGGGAAAATGAAAGAAAATTGCAAGTTTGCATTTTTGGTTTCTAGGTAGTGGTTACTGGTTTAGCTGATCTTGTTCGTGAAACCCCAAATGCAAATGTAGGGTTTTTGTCATTGGAAAATTATGAATAAAAGTTGATTCTTGATACCTGCTATGATTTGATTCTGATAAGAGTGTAGTCGAGTACCTGATTTTATTAACCTATTATGCGACTATTTGCAAAATGAAGATATAACTTAACCCGACCTCGATATCAGTATCTGTTCACTGATGATAGTTTGTCAAGTTTTTTATCTTAGAATGTTACTCACAAACCATGAAATACAACAAATAAAAGAAATGCTGCATATTATTAGCAACTACTATTAGTATGGAAACCATTTTTTACATTGCGATCATTGATTCATATCTCTCTTGACTACTACAATTCCTTCTCATTCAGTTGTCAACATACATATAGTGTAATGAGTTAAGGAAACGGCCTCATTGCCGAGCAAGTGTAGGACTGTATATAATGGTGCCTACCCCTAGTATATGAATATATAAAATAAGTAATAGAACTGGTAAGAAGTGCATACTATATGGAAGTTGAGAGGTAGTTGTCTACAATGAATAAGTTTTGTGCAATAAAGGTACACTACAACACCAGTTAGGACGCATTGTGTAGTTTGAGCTATGGTTGTAAGAGGACGAGAAAGAGTTTAATTGTAAGAAAAAAGATCGAACAAAATAGACAATTGAAAGGTGAAGAGGATTGCTGAAGCTGAACTTGAATTGAGATGCTGTTGGTGTTAACACCGCATATAGCTGTGTCTAATTAATATTTTCTTAATATTTGAGAAATCAAAGCATACTTTGAATTTTGGTAAACTTTAGGCTATAAAAAAGAAGAAGATAAGAGTTCAGTTTAAATTTGGAATGTATTTAGTTGATACACTATAAAATCAACCTTTATATACATTTACTTGAAACTCAATCAATCAAGTTGCAACCTTTTAAATTTCATTTCATTCATATATTCAGCCACTGTTTTCCATTTGCTCATGTCATTAAGATGTGTATTTGGCGATGGATCTTATCAGTTGATGCTCTCCAACAAATTGCTAGTACAATGGGTGCGAAGAATTGGAGGTTTAGTGGCGATCCTTGTGAAGCTCAGATGGTCGGTGTGGCACCGGAGCCACCACCGTGGTCTGAAAACACCATTGATTGTGATTGCAACTTCGAGAACAACACTGTCTGTCACGTCGTAAGGATGTATAATTCTTTCATTTTCTTACTGTATAGCTTTTCATTGTATGTTCCATCAAATTTGTTTACTGTATCTATGGATTATGATATTGTTATAGTTGTGCTGTGGGTCTTTAATTTTTAGGGATTATATAATTATAAAGAACACTGTTTTCGATCCTATTTGTAAATAGAGCTCAATAATGAGTCCTTAAAATGGCAAGTATGAAAATTAATGATACTAGCCTCAGTTAATACAAGCTTGGAAAAAGCTACTATAAGTTCTTCTCCTGTAATGATACTGCCTTCATTTCAAGCTATATTGAGGTCAAGTAGGAAGGTCTGTCACTGTTGAGGTCAAGTAGGAAGATCTCATGAAATATGGAACATCCTTACATTTAGGAAGTCTCCCAACACAAGAAAGATAGCTTAGTTACAAAATAATTTTGATTCGTATACAATTCAACTAATGGCTACATAATCTTAATTTATATTTGAGCTTGGAAAGGATGTAAAAACCAAATAGCCCTACAATTGTTAGATGATGATTTATACACACACACACACTAACTGCCACCAAATCTCCAAATTGCTGTTGATGTCAATCTGTTTTTCTTTTTGCTGGTCACTGTGTGTTTAATAATGGCATTTTAACTTTTCCGTGTTCGATAGAGTACTCAAGGGTTATAGTCTTCCCGGCGTGCTTCCACCTGAGCTTGTCAAGCTTCCTTACCTTAAAAAAGTGTAAGAGCCTTTTTAAATGCCTCCATAAACTGTCTCATTTTCTATTTTTCAACGATAGTTTCTTAAATGTGCATTTCTTGTTTTTAATACCCGAATTTTACTTATTTATTTGCAGTGATTTTGCTTACAACTACCTTAAGGGTACAATACCACTTGAATGGGCATCGATGCAGTTGACTTTTGTGTTAGCTCTTTTCTATATGTCTGGTTTAGTGTGCATTTAGTTATTCATATTGTAAATTAACTAGCAACTGTTAATGCAGGTCTGTTCTTGTGAATCGGTTATCTGGTGAAATTCCAAAAGAACTGGGAAATATTACCACTCTCACGTACCTGTAGGTTTGGGTATTCATATTATCTTTGTTTTCTCTTTCTGTGTGGTTTACTTATGGACAGCGTATTCATAATCAAAATTTATAGCTATTTATTTCAAGTTGTGGTACTGATCTCATATGGATACCATTGTATTTTATTACTTGTTATGATCTTAAAAACTTTGGATGTTATTATGTTGATACTACATAAATATTTTAATGGTCGTACATTAAAATAATATACTTGTGTCGGCTCAGTTGGTAATCTTCTTGGAAATCTTAAATTAGGTGCCTTGAAGCAAACCAATTTTCAGGCGCTGTTCCTCGTGAGTTGGGGAACCTAATCAATCTAAATACTTTGTGAGCATACCAATTCTCTTTATTTGATTTTTAGTTAACCTGAGATGTTCACATATGCTCGGAGGGAAGCGTATCTATCTTGATGTTCTGATGCTGCCGTGTTTGTAATTGCAGAATGTTGTCTTCCAATCAATTGACGGGAAGTCTGCCACTAACATTATCTGGGCTAAGAAATTTAACAGATTTGTACGACTTTTACACATGACTCCTTCAGTATCATGTTTATATACCAAATATTAGCTTCATATTAACACCATCTTGTTGCACATTGCAGTAGAATAAACGATAACAATTTCAGTGGAATCATACCTGAATTCATACAGAATTGGAAACAACTCAAAAGATTGTGAGTATCTATCATTCAAAATACTTTCAGTGCCTTGTGAGTTTTCCTAGCAGAGAGCATTATGATATATGTTTGTCTACTGTCAATGTTCCTCAACGAAGAGAATTGCATGCAAGTGGACTGGAGGGACCCATTCCATCAAATATTTCTCTTCTCAATTACTTGGTCCAGTTGTGAGTAAAGACGCTCTGTTTTCCTTTTTATAGCAATTTTTAAAATAATTTTTTTTATCATTTAATTGTTATTTCTAAATTGACTTTTCTAATGGTGAAATTAATTCATGCAGGAGGATTAGTGACATCAAAGGGCCAAGTCAGAATTTTCCTGTGTTGAGAAACATGACAGGGTTAGAAAAATTGTAAGTCTATATTCCTTTTGTCATCAAATATTTCTTCAGTCAGTCATCTAAATGTGTTGACTTTTGCTGATCTGGTATATGTAAATGAGTTTGAAATTTTAGGGTTTTGAGGTCCTGTAACATATCAACCGAGATACCTGCGTATATCTGGACAATGAAGGAGTTGATAGTGTTGTAAGTAAAGCGTGTGACTCTTTGTTCATTAACTTGATTTCCATCATGTCCATCTATCTCAATGCCAGTAAACATATACACGCTTATTGTATGGGTATCAAATTGATAGGTCGATATATTCTCATCCGATGTATTCATAACTACATGCTCAGATAACTATTGGTAAATAATATAAGCATATACAAGTATAGATTCGTGTGTGTACAACAAGAACACAGCCACTTATTTGTTCAAAGGCTGGCTTAATATGTTATTATTTTCTTTGCTTTTGCTTCACGATCTGTTACATAGACGCATAAAGTTTTTAAACAATGCTTGCTTTCAGGAGCTAGAAAACTACTTTGATGACGATGAGTGAATCGTATCTCCTTATTTCTTTGAAACAAAAGAAAAGTGGAGGAATTTTTTATTAATTAAACTTGGTTTATAAATGCTGTTCTAGGATGAAGGTTGCTTATAATTTTGTATTGTGTTTTCTACAGAGATGTCAGCTTCAACAAGTTAGTTGGGGAGATTCCACCAACTATAGGTGGCAACAGCCTAAAATTTGTGTAAGCATGTAACTCAAATTTTGTGCTGTAGTTGGTAATGTTTTCTGAAATTGATTGCAACATTACAAACTATGAAATGTTCCTCAAAGAAAAGACAATCTTTTTTATTTATCAAGACACCATTGGAAGTTGGAACTATTAATTAAGGAAATGCTTAGAGGCGCGGCCCAAGTTTTCAGATGTTTCACTTTACTGTTGTTTTATTGGTTTCACTTAACTAGGATACTGAATCCTTGATGTTGTTCTGATTAGCTTTCTGACTGGAAATTTGCTGAGAGGAGATGTCCCGGAATCAATTTTGAAAGAAGGAGGTAGCATGTAAGTTTCTTATCTGGGATTTTCTAGTTTATTTCTTCATTTCCTTGGAGTCCATTTATCACTGCACACATTCTATATTTGGTGCATTCAGATTGTTATTTTTACAAACTGTGGAATGTCGCAGGCTTGAGCTTCCAATACCAAAAGATAAATCTTGTTAGTAGGGTTTGGCCCGCACCTTTATATGTAGCTTATTTATTTTATATATATTTTCTGATGTGTGGAAATTTAAAGGAAAAATGAGATGGGTAGAGAGATACATGGAGTGAGGAGAGTGGACACAAAAAATATGTGGTTCGGCCATAAGGCCTACGTGTACACCCAAATTCTCACTAACTTGAAGTGTTAAGTACAAAGGATACATATTTATATTGGGTGTCGGAGAAATACATAATAGCAAATAAATTACAAGAATCAATATAAATCTCATAATTTGCTCTATAAAATCCTACTATTTACTACACAATCAAATGTCTTGATTTGCTAAATAATCAAATCCCATGACACATGGAAAATCAACATATTCCAACAATGTGAGACGTTATCGCCACTATCATCACTCCCCTCATGTGCGATACTCACATTTTTTGTTATACCGTAGGCTCAACTCATGGACAATTAGGGGCTTTTAAATCGGCACCCCCCTCACGTGTAGGGAGGGTGCTTCTACCCTTTTGAATGAAATTATACAAAGTGTATATAAACTCAACAAAGTCGTTTTGGATAAAAACAAACGGTGATAGAATAAATACGATCTTATCATTACGATGTAGAAGTCGTTTTGGATAAAAACAAACGGTGATAGGATAAATACGATCTTATCATTACGATGTAGAATCTATTGAAGGAAAGTTTTATGGTGCTATGATGCAATGCAACTACACTGGTTCTTAATAATATGAATTGATCTATTACTTCCTTTATTACTAAAAAATTGACATTAATTTCCTATCTATCTATCTATCTATCCAAAGTTTGGAAGGAAAAGTTTTATGGTGTTGTGATGCAACTGCACTGTTTCTTAATAAAATGAATTGATCTATTACTTCCTTTATTACTCAAAAAATGACATTAATTTCCTATGCGTGGGTGCAGTGATCTTTCCTACAATAACTTCACATGGCAAGGCCCTAGGCAACCTGCTTGTCGAGCAAACATGTAATAACACTTGCGTTGTACTCTTTAATATCTACGTTTTTAAATTTACGTTAAATTAACTAACTAGTTTACCGTTTGTCATCTGTACAGGAATCTACATGTAAACTTGTTTCGCAGCACTATAGTAAAGGATGAATTGTAAGTTACTTTTTCCTTCTATTTGTGGTTAGTTATCTAAAAACGGTGAAATAATGTTTGATTCAAGTGTAAAATATTATCTATGCGCTGTGCACGATGTACATTTTCTACTAATTAGCTTTTATATTCTTTTTGGAGTAGAATGGGAGTTCTTCCATGCACAGACAGTAACAACTTCAAGTGTGCACAATGTAAGTATATATCCCTGTAAAGCTTTCATTTTCTGTTCACCTTCAGTTGCTGATTCAAGTTTGAATTTGCTTCAAGATGTAAATCTAAAAGGCCCCTGATTTTACCATATGTCGAGTCTTATATTTCAAAACTCCGCCTCACGTGTAGACATTTTTCTTCTACACTTCGGCAACTACAAACGGGGGTCACAGGTTCAGACCAAAACCTCTCTGATGCCAAATTGAATTTAATATTTGGATATTGGCTACACATAAAGGCTTGTACTTCCAATACTAAATGGCCACCATTGTTAGTTGGATTTGGCTTGCACCTTTGTATGTAGCTTATTATATTCATAAATTCTCAATATGGGGCATCTATATTTTCACCACTTCATCAGAGTGCATATTACAACGTGATTAAAACAGTTATGTTGTAAGACTGTTACGAGTCTTTGGTATTAAGTTCCATGAAGTCATTTAACTATGTGCCCATATTTGTTATGTATTGGACCAAAACTGAAGTTGTGTGAAAATTTAGAAATGAAATTAGTTATTGGGTGTGTAATCAAACTTTATACGTGAGCTTGAATTCTTATGTATATTTTGTGGCAGATTCGAACTGTTTTCATGTTAATTGTGGTGGAAGTGATTCTACCGTCAAGGAAAACAAAGAATATGTTGTCTATGAAGGGGACGGAGAAGTTGAAGGTGGTACTTCAAAATATTTCCGAAGTTCGAAAAGAAATTGGGGATTTAGTAGCACAGGAGACTTCATGGACGATGACAATTACCTAAATACACGTTACACTGCATCTTTGCCATCATCAAACATTACTGATTTAGAAACGACAGCCCGCATTTCTCCTCTTTCACTTACTTATTTCTATTATTGCTTAGAAAATGGAAAGTACAATGTGACTCTACAGTTTGCAGAGATACAATTTAAAAATGACAGTACATATTACAGCCTTGGAAGACGCATGTTCAATACTTACATTCAGGTACGTAATACGACTATATGGTTTTGTGTATGTATAAGTTGCAAGCTAATTAGGGTCTTATAACTGGTGTGTTACAGGATAAATTAGTCTTGAAGGATTTCAATATCGAAGATGAAGCAGGTGGTCCTCAAAAATCATTAATTAAAGAAGTACTCAATGTCAGCGTAACAAAGAATGTCTTAGAGATTCGCTTTTATTGGGCTGGCAAAGGGACTACTAGGATTCCACGGCAAGGAGTTTACGGTCCTCTAATATCAGCTATTTCTGTAGTGCATGGTCAGTAGCTGCAGATCTTTTTGTTCTTATACTTGGTACATTTGATGATTGGATAGTAAGTGTTTGATGAAAATGGTGTGTTACTAAGTCATTGTTATACACTGTTACTACGTAGAATCTAAACTTTGTTCAAGTGGAGAAAGTGAGGATAAAAGTGGAGCTGCTTATATCGTTGCTGGAGCTTCTGCTGGAGTAGTTATTTTTATTTTCGTTGCACTCGGTGTTCTTTGGTGGAAAGGCATTTTGCTCAGAGGAGGAAGGAAAAAAGGTATAGGTTATATTAAATATGTTGGCTTCAACTATGGCTTGGCTTGAAGAAAAATCGCTCAGGAGACTTTTGGGGCAAATCATGTGTACTCGTGTGTGTTGTGACGATATATATAGCCAAAAAGCCACCCTTGTACTTTGTTATTGTTTATCCTCCCATTGTTTTCTTTATGTTCTAATTTTGCCCCTCCTTTTATAGATTCCGACGGACAGGATGTGCTAACGAGCACGTTTACTTTAAAGCAAATTAAAGCTGCCACTAATGACTTCGATTCTGTTCTCAAGATTGGAGAAGGTGGTTTCGGTCCTGTGTACAAGGTATCCTAGCTAAACATTATGTACAGCTTTTACTGTTCTTGTATGATATTTCTTGTTCATCTTCGAGCAATGAAGTTCTGAGTAAATGTGGGGTGCAGGGTCAACTTCCCGATGGTCGTGTAATAGCAGTGAAACAGCTTTCATCTAAATCAAGACAAGGAAATCGTGAATTTTTGAACGAGATAGGCATGATTTCTTGTTTGCAACACCCAAATCTTGTGAAGATTCATGGGTGCTGTATTGAAGGAGATCAGTTAATGTTAGTATACGAGTACATGGAAAATAACAGCCTTGCCTGCGCTCTTTTCAGTGAGTTTTTTTTTTCCATTAACTGGGATCCATGCAATTATCTGATGACTGACCTCAAGTTACTACTGTTCAGAAAACAGTGATTGTAGATTGGATTGGCCAACAAGGCTGAAGATTTGTATTGGAATAGCTAAAGGTTTGGCCTATCTTCACGAAGAATCGAGGCTGAAGATTGTCCACAGAGACATCAAAGCCTCTAACGTGTTGCTTGACAAGGACTTGAATCCTAAAATATCTGACTTCGGTTTGGCTAAGCTTTATGAAGATGATAAAACACACATTAACACGCGAATTGCTGGAACAATGTAAGTCACAATCACCTCGTACAAACTTATAACTTTAGATGTTTTGCTAGAATGCTAGCTATATTACATGTTGTTACTATCTTAATGTGCAGAGGATATATGGCCCCAGAATACGCACTATGGGGTCACCTTTCATACAAAGCAGATGTTTACAGTTTCGGAGTTCTAGCCTTAGAAATTGTTAGCAGGAAGAACAACAACGATTATATGCCAAGCGACAACTTCGTTTGTCTTTTAGATAAGGTATTTCACTATTTCCTATTATATCGTGCGAGTTTCTTCCGTTTATCTTTAAATGGAACCTTAATACGAGTATAGGGGGCTCAGTGAACGAGGTTCCCACCATTGTGGGTCTAGGCAGGGTCCTTAATGCACGACGCAACCTTATCTCTACTAATACGAGTATATGTCTGCATAATGATGGTTGAACAAGATTCGTCGGTTTTTCCTTAATCTATTGCAGGCCTATCATTTGCAACAAATGGGACACTTGATGGAGCTCGTAGATGAGGAGCTGAAGCCTGAAATCAACATCAAAGAGGCGGAAGTTATGGTTAGAGTGGCTCTTCTATGCACAAATGTGTTGCCTTCTGGTAGGCCAACAATGTCTGAAGTTGTGAGCATGTTGGAGGGTCGGATTGCTGTTCCAGATACAGTTCCCGAACCAAGTTCGCGTGACGAAGATTTAAGGTTCAAGGGCATGAGAGATCTCCGGCGACAGAGGGATAATCACAGTTCTAGTGGAAGCCAAACAATGAATTCTACAACTGCCACTGCCAATACATTAACCTCATCTTCTTCAGGTAACGAAATCAACACCGAACCGAAATTCTGACAGAAGTTGTCATCGTTGGACAAAATGCAAATCTGAAAGCGTTCATCGCTAGCATCATGCTGCTATTACAGTTAAGTCATTCTTCGTACAATGTCCGGATTCTGAAAAAATGTGGATATGATTGTGTTGTGTACATTTTTGTACCACCTTGTGTGTACACAATTTATAAATATAAATGGATTAGATTATATGCATTGAATCTGTGATGAAAGAGAAGCAGCACGCGGCTGACTTAAGACTTTTTGTCACCATGTTCTTATATCATGTAAAAAACCAACTCAACTAAAAGTTATACTGATTGTTGAAGACTCAATATTAGTTTTATACTCTAACATTTTGGACCATTCATATTTTTTTTTTCCTTTCTCACGTGTCACCCTGAGCAAGTCAAGGTTGACAAAAGAGAGAAAATATATACAGTTGTAGTGAGGTGCACAAGAAACCCACATCTCCAACGGTTGCTTTCTTCCATTGCTTTCATGCACCTAAAAGCTCCTAACCCTTCATCCAATCCAATCCAATCCAATAATCTTCACCTAGCTCTTTCAAAAACCTCTGTACTATGGACCAAACCAACCCAAAAGCAGAAGCTACGCGCGCATACTCTTATAGGAAGAGACTCAGCTTCAACCTCCCTATATTGTCCATCAACCGTCCTAATGGCGGCACCCTGCACCAATCTGAGGTTCCATTTTCCCGGGAGCAAGGACCCGAACCAAACCATCACGAAGTCATAACAAGACTCCCGCCAAGTAGATGGCATCCGAGTATTGGCATATCCTCATATGCCGCGGTGGACACACTATCGTTGTCTGAAGCAATAGACATGATAGAGAGATCGGAAAATAAGATTCAAGGACTTGAAAGGTTGAATTCGGACGAAGAAAGATACGAAGATTATTCGAGTTTCATCATGGAGAGGTTTCTTCCGGATGCGAGCGCATTGGCTGCATCCTTTGCCTCCAGGAACATCATAAGAGATTTTCCATTGGAGAAACCTTGTTTCAAGCACCACTACTCTTCTTCTTCTAAATCAAGAATAGGGTGTGGGCTTGAAATGCTGTTCCCTTGGCGCAAAAAGAAATAGACCAGGTTTGTATTTGATATTAATTGACAAAATATGATATTTGATTTAATTTAATATTTTTATTTACTAAAATTTCATTGCGTAACCCTCAAGGTAGACCAGTTTTCTTGCTCACCAATCAAAAGATATTGTATAAAAAACAGTCAACCCCACTCTCACTCTCTACACTGGAAATGGAAAAAGAGTCCAATTCAAAACGAAACACTAATTGGGCCAAACTGAACCCTCCCATTTTAGACCTAATCCTCTCCAAATTGGTCCCTGTCTCCGACTACATCCGGTTCGGCGCCGTCTGCAAGGGCTGGCGCTTCACCGCCCGCCGCCACAAGCACCGCCGCATCAAACCCTCCGCCTACACCAACCACCAGCTTCCCTTTCTCTTCCTTTACGACTACTACTCAAAACTATACAACGTTATCAACAAAAAAGAAGGCTACAACTGGAAACTACAAATCCCCAATGTATACTATAATTGCTGCGGCTCTTCCCATGGATGGCTAGCGTTTCTGTTACACCCACCGCACCATTCGAGTCCCATGCCGGTTATGCTCGTCAACCCGACCTCTCGCCGCCGCCGAGGAGGCTCCGCTCCTCTCCCTCCGATCCATCTCCCTCCTCTCACTCGCCGCGATCAGATAAAAAAGATAGTCATCTCCGCCGATCCCTCCCTGCGCCGGCGAGATTACCGAGTGGTGGCCATCTACGGTGAGGAAGGGAAATTGGCGTGGATCAGATCTGGCGCTAATGAATGGAACTACATCAATTGCGCGAAATGCAACGCCATCACAGACGTTCGATTTTCCGGCGATGTGGTGTACACGGTGGATCGGTTCAAGAGGCTGATGACGGTGGATCTGGAGAAAAACTCGGCGAAGATCATAGTGACGAGGAGCAGCGAAACCACACCGAGAACGAACCATCTGGTGGAGTTTGGAGGAGAAATGTTGGTGGTGGAAGAGCAGGAGAAAGAGGTTTGGATGGATCTGCGTAATTATCGGAGCAAACCGTTCATAACTGATGTGACGACAAGGTTTAAGGTCTTCAAGCGACGACGAAGAAGGTGTGGGTTGAGGTGAAGAGAATCGGAGACAAAGCTCTGTTTCTGGGAGGGAACAGTGACTCGGTGTGTGTTTCGGCTTCCGATTTTTCGGGATGCCGATTCAATTGCATTTATTTCTGGAACGGTGTGTTCTGTTTGGAGGACGGAAACATTCAAAGGCACGTGGTCAACTACTTCAGAAGCTATTCAAATCCGTTACGCTTTCCGGATTGTAGCTACACATTTCGTAAACCAGGTTGGGTTGTGCCAACGTTATAATTCATTTTTTCAAATAATCGGCCACCCTCCATATGAAACAAACCTAGTTTTATGTTGATAAAATGTGAATGAATGTTTTCACTTTAAATAACTAATACGAAAGGTTTGTTTGAACACTGCTTCGGTAGATCGCTTATTCCAGTTCACATTCGGCACAAGAGGGCTCGATCAGTGAGCTATTACACACTTTTTCCAAAGGTAGCTGCTAATCTAGCATGAGTGCGCAAATGTCGGTAACAAAATTGGATACTAAATCTCTCCTACTTTGCACATATATTAAAGTAATATATGTGCTTATTTATGAAGTAAAATCACATGTTTGCCTAGTATAAGATCTCAATGTGAATGGTTGATGCTTCTGTTGATTCAAGGTCAACAAAACACTTCACACATGTATTCGTAGTAGACATCTTTCGGTTGTAGGACTCGTGTACTTGAGATTTCACATTTACAATTTTTTTAGGGGTAATTACAGAACTCATGTCCTTTACATTTTCTGTATTTGGCACCCCTATCTCCTTTTTTTTTTTCAACAGCAGAATCTCTGATCTATATATCGCCTCATCCGTCTGCTTTTCCATCAATTAAGTTGTGAAATGAATTGTTATATCCTCAACTACCTATAGAACATGCATGAACAATTGAAGGCTTATAACTTCAACTCCTCTCCAAAACTTCAAAATACAAACTCCTCTCCAAAAACCACTTCATTTGAGAATTTATTACAAACTACTTCAATATTGCTACATAAACAACCAATAACCAATTACAACAATCACAAATAGTATGCAAATTTCAACTAGCCCACATTTTTTCCCTCCATTTTCCCCCAATTTTCGCCTTTTTCACCAATTTGTTTACACTGTGACAACTGTCCATTCTCAATTGCATTCATTAGCTTTTCCTTCAACAACAATTTTCCTCATCAAGCTATTCGTTAAACTCATACACTCTTCCGATGCTAGTCTCCATCTGACAAATTTTTTCATATAACCTAGAAAGTATTCTTCTACCATACACACAAGCTTCTAGATCAATCCACTCAAAGAAGCTACACTTTAATTTCTTCTACAAAAAATCAACATCAAACACTAGTTACAAATCTAGACCACATCAATCACAACTCAGATTTTAAGATGCAAAAGGGCTCACGGGGTCAGGTATGCCCGGGAACCCTAACAAGTCAGTAGGACAACACTCCTTTACCATAATTGAAATCTTAGCAGAGTCCAATTTTAACGTCTAGTCCCCTGAAATGCCAGACATAGAGCTCGTATGGAGAAGAACTTGTGCTTGATCAAGATGATTGTCTGAATAAAAGTTTGGATGGACAAAGATAATTTTGCCAAAGTAATTCAGAATACTATATAGTGAGCCTTTACTCCAAGCCTGAATAGGCAAGCTGCGAATCAAAACCTAAGAGAACCGACCACCCCTGCTGGAATAAGGAGTCCATCGTGAAAAAAAGTGAAACCATTTGGATAGTCAAGACCATCTTGAAAGTTACATGGCTTTAAAAGAATCCTCAACCGTAAACAATACAACGAACACTTTGCTCGTCAAGGAATGGACTCCATTGTCAACAAACCCCTTCGCTACAAGACAATTATGAAGGTAGCTGCCCGAGACGTCCTCCTTGGAGATGGCCATGATACTCCATTGCATCCTATCCGTAATTAATGGTAAACCAACTCCATAATACTTATTGCGGTGAGGAAAGACATACCGACGATCAATGCCCGGATCGGCCACCCCACGTGATGAACGACGATGCAATGACACCAGTATAGTCGGCATAACTCGAGTTATGCTCAATGGCCGTTTTGCCCAAGTAACGTGGATCCAAAGACTAGATAGATCTGCCCCATTAAGAATGCGAATAACTCTAGATGTCTCAGAACGATTTTCCAATTCAACGAAGCTGAACTTCCTGTTACTGTCAATTAAAGACTTCATAATGAAGCTGGTACGAACCTTTGATTGACACTAAAAAATATTCTGGAGCCAGCGTATGGTCATTGAACTATTTGGATAAAAATGTTGATAAGAATTAGTAATACTAAGAATAATAATTGTAGAGTTAACCAACAAATTGAGTTATTGACCTATATGACTTTTACTTAGTTAAAATAACACATTTTTGTAGGCGCTCATGAAATGAAAAATCAGAAATTGGGGTACTCAACTTTTTTTTTTCTCAACTCATGATTAGTTTAATCTTAACTTAACATATAAAAGGACAATTTGGTGTTAATAAACATGTTTGACCATTTCATGAGCTAATTCAAATACACTCTTAACCTCAACAACAAAATTTGATATATATATATATATATAGAGAGAGAGAGAGAATAAGGAATCTAAGCCAACAAAT
>JAYMTF010003543.1:0-14946 GCA_036897485.1 Pelargonium nanum | reverse complement strand
ATTTTGTAAAGTTCAAAGGAGAATAAATCATTTAACCTATAAAATAATAACATGATACCACTACACTAAACTAAGTTTCCAACCACTGTTCAGCTATTTTTTTTATTTTATTTTTTTAAGGAAACCACTATTTGGTTAGCAAATAAAAAGAAATGATGCTTATATAAGAAGCAATTCTGTTGGATATATTGAAAGAGACAAATCCATGTAGCCCTTGGTTGCCAGTGTCGTGTTGCCACTTGTCGTTTTAACTTATATATGATTTTTTATGCCACATCACTAATTCAGGTCTTTTTTGTGCTGATTTTTTGCTGACGTGACAACTATCGAGACAATTTTGCTTATGTGGCGACAGAAGATCAGTCGTAACATGTCTCAAATTCGCTAAAAACTTGAATTTTTTTAATTAATGAATAATACTAAAAAAATGTGTGAGTATAGGTACCAAACCAAATTACCCTTTTCATCTTAATTTCAAATTTCAAAAATATAAAATATATAGATTGTCACATACTTTGTACATAAAATTTTGTACAAAATTGAAAACATTATCATTATTCTGTATAAAATGCCAATAAAAATGTACAGTCGTATATTGAATATTGTGTGAAATATGTATATATATATATATATATAAGTGTTCGATGTGCACAACATTCTTCGAATGTAGAATTTTCTGGCTGCCAGAATATATATTCAAATTTACGTGAGAGATGATGATGAGAAGAAAAGTAGTTTGAATTTTTTAAATATATTTGGTCATGTGCAGGTCACATGATCATTTAAATGCCGAACGAGTTTTGTGTAGTCTACAACTATCATGTAACAATTAAAAAAGATGCGAATGATTAAATGTCAAAACGTGCGCAGCACATATTGAAATATAAATTAATTTGTAGCAATGTTACCAAATATGCTCATTACTGAGCTAACTGAAGATCAGTTGGTCAACTCATTTTACATTGTCAATTATTTTTCCTTGTAAAGAAAAGTTACTTTTGGCAAAGAGAATATGATGCACAATTTGTTCTGTGGAATGTGTGAATGACATGTAATCAATCCATTTAAAAGTTTGATGTATCTGCTCCATCTTTCAACCAATGATGTTGCAATGTGAATATGGTACTGTTTTGAAGAAAAATAATAGTAGTAGTTAGATTAGATTGGATGAAGAATGAAATTAAACCTTCATTTACATCTACCAAAAAAGTTGTTGGTTTGGTTCATCATCACATCAATGACTTAATAATCACTGGACAGATGGAATATTTGGAATAAGTTAGACTTTATAGTTGCAATACAATCTTACTAAGAATAAGATCTTGTAATCTTTTGTCTTGTTATTTCTTTTATTTGAAATAGTGTATTGAGTGTTAATTTACATGAACCATGTAATTTGTTCCCTTTGGTAAATGAGTGACATATATAAATCATGTACATATTAGTTCATTATCATAATTTGACTATTATATTGTGAAATTGCATATAATAATCATACAACAGTACAATAATACTAACAACGTTCATGCGAAGTAGTTAATAGGCACTTAAAATTCTTGGTGTATTATTGAAAAAATTGTGAATTATTGCTTAATGATAATAATAATAATCAAAATTGGCTCATAAACTTTCGTGTTTAGACCCTATTTGGTCATTGAATTTGTTTAAACCCAAAATAGTCTCTGAACTTTTGTTTTTCGACCTAATTTGATCCCTTAATTTTTTAAAATTCAAAACAGTCTCTGAACTTTTCAATATTGACCCAATTTGGTCCTTCAACTTTTGATATAAAATACAAGAATAATGACAATTTTGAGTAAAATATGAAAATTTAGAGACTGTTTTAAGTAAACAAATTCAAAAATCAAATTAGATTGAAACACAAAAGTTCGGAGAACAAATTAGACCTTTTATCTAATAATAACAAGTGAGAAGGATCAAAAGTAGGGTAATTGATGCAAAATGTATGGTTTGTATTTGAAATAGTGGAGTGATTATTATTAATTATAAAAGAATAATTGGAATTTAGAAGTGGTTAGGGGTCCCATCCCATGGCAATTGATGTGTATATAGATATAGGCAGCCAGGCTGTAAAATGTGATGGTGCAAAAGCATCTTCCTTAGTTATATCTTTATGTCTCTTTCTTTCACTTCAATCACTCTTTGCTTCACCTTTCCAATCATCCCATATCTCACACTTGTCACTCCTCCTACTATTCCCATTTCTTTGCCTCACATGGAATCTACTGTTTATATATAATTATTGTCTTAACTATTTTCAACTTTTATTTTTGTTTAAAAATTTATTTAGTACCCAATATTTGTACTCATCTCAATAAAACAGACTATATTGAAAGAGTTTCTATCAAACTCATTCCCACAAACTTTATTTTCTCTCTCCCATAATGGTTTTGGGTGTCTCAGTTTCATTTTAAGAAAAATGAAAGAGGACCTTTTTTTAAGTTTTAAAGACGCGTGTTATAACAAACTCAAATTATACTTACTACAAGTACACTATTGATATTTATATATGACTAACTTATTAAAGAAAAAAACTCGTTTCAAGACAAAAATACAAGACGAACAGATTACTCATTTTTTGACGGAAAAAGTATTACAAGTTTGAATGTTTGTGAACATCTCAAAGGAAAAACAAAAAGGATACTAGATATACACATAGTTGAAATGGATGGCTAGGGTTGATATTCATATCTTGAGGGATAGAGAAGAGAATAGAAGAGAAGTGGTCCACAAGTCAGAGAAGACAAGCACACAACAATCCTGTCTTATGGTCTGTCTCCCACATATTGTTTAATTTCTAGAGAAGACAAAGCCACACCCATCTCTACTCATTGAAACCATCATGTTTTCTTCTACACTACCCTAAACTTTTTTTAAACTCAAAATAATATTTGATTTTTTGTGTTTCGACCTAATTTGGTTCCTAAATTTTTTTTAACCCAAAATAGTCTTTACCCTTAGAGTTTATATCGAAGTCCAGAGACCAAATCGGGTCAATACTTGAAAGTTTAGGGACTAATTTGGGTTTTAAAAAAAAATTTACGAACCAAGTTGGGTTGAAACACGAAAGATCATGAACAAATTAGGCCGAAACACGAAAGTTTAGAAATTGTTTTGGGTTTAATAAAAGCTCAACGACCAAATTAGGTCGAAACACGAAAGTTCATTACTATTTTGGGTCTTTTACCTTCTTTTTTTTCTGCCCTACAACTTGGCTCTACCCTATCTCTTCAACCTTACCTCCCCAGACACAACCTTTTAATGCAGATTTGACAATCTTCCCAACTTGCCTCCAACACCACATTTTCCTATTTGTTTACGTGTTCCATTTCGATTTTGTTGCTAACATGAAGCACAAAAATGAATGCTGTATGGGCACACATGCTACCATAAACCATTATGAACTGCAACAATCTGAATTTGAATACAGATCACATGTGAGAACTGAGAACCAAAAACATTGGCTCTTCCCACAATTGGTGATCACTCAGGTCAACAAATCAGTACATTTTTGGAGCTATATTAACAGGATGCTATTAATGGTACATACATGTTTGTTACCTCCTATATGTTGCATCGGTCGTAGCCCGAGAACCATGATGAGGGCGGCTCTGCAAGTTTTAATAACTCGCCGTCTTCATCATTACAAAATGATTCAAACTCGGAAGTGTCATACCTGGGAAGGTCAGATTCCTCACAAATAGGAGGTCTTAATGCTTCCGCGGGTAAACGAGACTCTGCAAGCAATTGATTCAGAGTGCTAATGTCCCTTTCATGTTTTGTCCTCAACTTTTCGATTTCTTTGTAAGCCTTTTTAGTTTCTTCCTCAGCCTCCATTGCTCGCTTCTGCGGAATGTAAGAAACTTTCTAAGATTCATAGAGTACAAAATGCCTTCTTGCCGTGCATTGAGAGAGAACAGAATATAGATTTTATAACTTTAACCCAAACTAGGCCAAATACAAACTAAAATATGTATCAAAGGAATGTTTGCATGAATGGAAGTGAAATTTTGACACTGAACATAAATAATCGTATGTAATGGATTGGCACTTGACATGGAAACGGTAGTCATAGGGAAGTTTGCATGAATACTTCAAGTGTTAACACTGAACATAAACAAATGTACATAATGGGTTGACACGGAATCAGGGTAAACAAGTAGCACTTTGTCACATTTCTAACATATTGGAATTACATGTCTAACTAACAAGTACGTCATCAATAAAACTGTATAAAAATGTTGTAACATTCAAGTCTCTCTCTTATGTCTTTTAACTTCATTAACTTTAATATGCATGAATGAAGTGTTAACACTAAACATAAATGTACATAATGGGTTGACATTTTGTCACATTTTAAAGAAATCAGAATTAAAAGTCTAACTAACAAGTACGTCATCAATAAAACTAGAGATAATTATGTTGTAACATTCACATCTCTTCAATTCTCTTATATCTTTATCTTCATTATTTCTGCTATGT
The DNA here is from genome assembly GCA_036897485.1 of Pelargonium nanum. Taxonomy (NCBI): domain Eukaryota; kingdom Viridiplantae; phylum Streptophyta; class Magnoliopsida; order Geraniales; family Geraniaceae; genus Pelargonium; species Pelargonium nanum. Next base: position 10,443 of record JAYMTF010003543.1, on the reverse strand, counting down.
TAAATCTCTAGTTGGGCACCAGGGCTCTACCATGAAATTAGAAAATTCCACCTAAGTATTCATAGCATTGATGCTGTATGCAGTTTTATTTGCATTCGCAAACAAGGAATTTTTGACATACAAATACAACCAATGACCAATCTCGGCTTAGAAGAGAGTGACTTTATGCTTCATGGCAACATGCATAGTGAGACAGATGAAACAGTAGCTACTTCAAAATAGTGATAGAGAAATAAATCTTGACATAGCAAATACAACCAATAACCAATCTCGGCTTAGATGAGAGTGACTTTATGCTTCATGGCACCATGCAAAGTGAGACAGATGAAACAGTTGCTACTTCAAAATAGTGATAGAGAAAGAAATCTTGACATAGCAAATTTAAAAGGCATTAACTTAAATGAAATATTACCTGGGCACATGCAACAGATTCTTCTGCCTCTTTAAGCCTCACAAGCAATTCACCTGCAGCCTGAACAGCTTCTGCAGTATCCCTCAGTTGGGCCTGAAGACCTTTATTTTCATCCCGTAGATATCGTCTCTCCTTTTCTTTTTCTGCTCTTAAAGCTGAAATTTCTGCAGCAAGGGCATTGATGAACTTAGATTCCGCACCTCTGACTCCTGCTTTAGCAGCTGCCTTCTTGACATCATCTATACCATCCCGAATTTTCCTATGCCTTGCAAGCAGCTGCATATGTTTCTCCTCAAGATCCGCGTACTGTTCAAGCATGCGAGCGTGCCCTTCCATAGCCAACTGCATTGCTTCCTTCAACTCGTCTGCACATTTCTTCTCAGTATCTAGTTCCTGTTTCTGCTTTTCAGCCATAGACCTGGTAGCATCAAGTTCAATTCTCAATTCCTCAGTGAGAGAAATCCACTTACTCTCTGTCTCCATCCAATTAATTCTCTCCTGTTCAAATTTCTCTTCAGCACTCTCCATAGCTGACTCTGGTATTCTACTCAGAGGTGGTGGAGCCAAACTAGGATCACATGAATTGGTCAACTTCAGAATAGGACTTCGTTTCCGAGCAGACATGGATGAAGATTCTATGTACGACTGTAGTTGGCTTCGTAAATCTTGAATTTCCTCCAACAGGACGTCCCTCTCACCCATATCAAAGAAACTTCGATAGCCATCTAGCTCATCTTGGACACTTTTCAATTCAATTTTTGTACTTAGAACTTCAGGATGATTCTCATACTTATCCTTTAAAAGCTGCAAATAACAAGGCAGGATGGCATAAGATAATTTACAGGGAAATTAAGAAAAAAGACCTTTATCATACAAATTGTATTGCTGTAGTCTTGAAGATCAAATCACTACCCTATGCTCATTTGCGAGTGCCACAAACTCTTCCTCCATGAATTCCTCAGGAGGTAAAACACCATCCATTAGGCTTTCAAGACGAAGAATTTTATCCTCCCTTGTCTGTGCTATAATGGCATTGCATTCCCTCTCATGCTTGTACTGCTGGACCTGCAAAAGAAGGCCAAGTCATGCCAATGCTACAAAAAAGGTTGTGGAGATGGTTGGTTGGCTGTTGATTGTTGACAATTGTAAGAAACCTACCAAACGCTTTAATTGGCTTATTTCAGAATTTTGCCTGGCACAAAATTCTTCTAGTGCCATTTCTCTCCTGAAAGATCCTGCCAATACTTTCTCTACTGCCTGTGTGATAACAAAAGATGTCAACTGAAACATAAGAACATGTACATTCAGGAGAACTGAAAGACTGAACGTTCAGAATTCCTCTGCACTTACTTTCGGAACTAGCTTTGTTGATTTCTCAGCAGATTCTGAACCTTCAACAGGTACCAGCTGCAAGTGTGAATTGTCATTTGTCTCTTTCACCTCTAGCTGAGTTTTACTTTTGCAATTACTGCACAGAACTTCTATAGAGGTATCTTCTTCTGGAATCTCACAATCTTCAGGAAAAGCTTGAACACCCACATCGACTTTCTGAACTGGCATGATCACTGTAGATTTTGAAGGTCTGAGTGAAAACCTGAATAATGATCGTCTCAAAGCTGAACTCTGGCGGTGAGTATCTATGATTTCAAGACCACGATGGAGGCTAGCGGCCAAATGTTCAGCTGTTGTATTTCTTTGGGTAGGACGACAAGCAGTCGAAGAGTCCTCCTTGGAAGATTTCATAGAAGATTTATGTACAGCCTCAGTTTCTAAATTAATGTCACCCTTAAAATCCATCTGGGAAGCACTTGACATTGATGAAGTCCTCAGACTTTTTCTGCTGGTACTGATTCTGGGAGAAACACTAGGAGTTGGAGACTTGAGAAGTGGAGATGGATCGCATGGAACTATGCTTAGGTTTGGAGGAGATACACAGTTCACTGAGCCATTAGAAGTAGCAAATGGTGCAATTGATACAGAAATATCTTCTGAAACTTTGCTAGCATGTTCAGAGACTGGGCACAAGGATAACATCTTGCTTGGAGACTCTTCATTTAGCATTTTACTGATGGAGGAGCTAACTATCTCTTTCTTGTCAATGGGCTGACTAATACAATCTGGAGTGTTTCTGATTGGTTCTGCACAATCAACAATCATAACATCGTTCTTCTCGATATGCTCAGATATCCCTTCATCCATATTAACATCTGTATCCTCAGAAACTTGTGGGATGCATCCACCTTCAGCTGTCTTAAACTGAGGCTCACCAGAACTTCCAACTTCAGCAATCATTAATTGTGAATCCAATTTAACTGCTTCACCTTTGTTCTTATCAATGAGATTATTTTGTTCACTTTCTGCTGAATGCATACTTACAGGAAAATTGACTTTCTCGACAGCTTCTTCATCAATTTCCATCTCCTCATCACCGTCATCGTCAACATGAGTTAATGCCATTGGACGATTGAAACTAAGTTTCAGCAAGTTCAAACTTCTACGAGCAAAACCTCCAAAGGATTCATTAGTTTTGTTTCCATTTGCCTTCAGTTGAAGTAGTTCATCCTGTTGATTAAACATTGATGCACAATCAAATCAAGATTTGTAATTTGGTTTAGTAAAAGTTCATCTACTTTTTAATGCTTAAAAACAAACCTTTAGCTGTCGTATAACTTCACGCAAAGAATTCACATCATCATGCATTTCTTCATTAACAACAGCTTTGTTCTTTATGGCCTTAGCACGCTGTGCGAATCTCAATGTACTGAAAGTTTCACTCCTACAACTGCAAATTATTGATTGATATGACCTCTTGTTTCATTAAAAATAAAATTAAGTAGAAGAAAGGAAAATAACACTTTCGGAAAACACGGGCATGTACAGTTACCTTTGAACTGGAGAAATAGCACAAACCATTGCTAACTTAGCATTTCCACCAAGAGATTCCTGCAATAAAAATGTCAACCTGGAGTCTCTATAGGGAATATGCCTTTGCTTTCCTGTTTGAGAAACTTCAGCAAGTATATTTATCAAGTTCCTGCACTCCAACAAGAAACTGCAATTAGCACCAGACAAAATAGTTTCCCTCAACAGAAGGATAAAATTAACAGCATATAAACTAGTTGTTCTCAATCTTTCTTTTCCTAATGAAGGGCCACAAGAGAAAGACTATACAAATAGCTAATTGATACGTTTCAGTAGAAATCTTGACTACTGAAGGTCAGTGCACCAATATCACAAATTATACACACTTCAATATAAAAATAGAACATAACAAAGATATGAAAAATCATACCCAAGCTGTGAGAGTGATCGATTAATATTTCCTGCTTCCTTCAATCTTTCCCCTGCTGCACCAGTTAATTTCTGTCTCTCCGACCCAGCCAAATCAACCAGATTTATTCTACTTGTTTTGAATGTACTCTGCAAAGCAACAGTTTTTCTTTTTAGAATCCTAATCAATGTAAATATTCTAGTTGTTGGAGTGGGTAATAAAGTGTCCCGCATTGGAAAAAAGAAAAGGAAATGAGCTAAATATAATGGTGGAAACCAAACCCTACTAATAAGGTTGACCTTTTAGTAGTGTAAGCCCAAGCCATTATATGTAGCCCATTATTAAAATTTAACATGGTATCAGAGCTGGTTTTGATTCAGGCCTGGGCCTGCAGCGGCACACGTGTGGAAGAAATATACCTATAAACGTGAGTGGAGTGCCAAAAGCCCTCGATTGTGCACATGTTGAGCTCACCGACAAAAAAAAAATGTGAGTCTCGCACGTGAGGGGAGTGTTGAAGGTGGGGAATAAAGTGTCCCACATTGGAAAAATATAAAGAAAATGAGCTACATATAATGGTGGAAACCAAACCACTAATAAGGTTGACCTTTTAGTAGTGGAAGACCAAGCCATTGTATGTAACCTATTGTTGAAATTCAACACTAGTCGAGCAATAAGTCAAGTAAATCCTGATATAGCAGTAAAAACAAGACATGTAAGCAGACTACCTCATCAAGTTCCCATTGAAATAGGATCCTCACAAAGAAAAGTACTTGCCATTTCTTTGATTATTAGAGGCACAACCAAAATAATACTAAGGCGTTTGTGCTTTTAGTTGCTGTACAGGTTACTTAATCCAGTTCAAATATTATTCTTATGTTCATAAAGCAAGAATGAGAATGTGTGAACACTCCAGCCAGCTTTTTTCTTGCCGACAAAGATCTAGATTTAAAACTTTAACAGGTTGCGTCTTGGCATGAAATCTCACATTTCATTAGAGAAAGTGAAATGAAACTAAGTCCCTCTCCTATAATTTACCATCTACATAACATAACCATATGTTTAAGAAGAAGAAAAAAAACACATTTTCAATCAATGACTATATTACCTTGCATCGGGATTCAACAACACAAGTAAAAACACTATGGGAACGAGAACTCTCAGCATTAATGCTGGTTGCACCTGTCCGCCGGTTTGACAATCCCTGCATCATTGATTTGGTAATTTTAAATATATGTTTGAAAAGATACCCACACCAAATTTGCAAACTAATTGCCAAGACAAATATCAACAGGATAAAAAGATTGGAACTCGAGATGTAAGTATAATGCTCTATATCAAAAACATTTCCAACTTTTGCAGCAAGAGCTTACAGATCTGCATATCAGTCTCACATTTTTTGACAAACAAAAAATGCTTTTATCCTCGCTACATCCTAAAATTTTATTTCAAATCAACAATAAAAATTAGTCATTATTCTACATCAAACATAATCATGTCAGACTACTATTTTACATTGTATATCCAGAACCACAAAACATCTGCCCTTTATAACTGTGAGTTGTGTAATGTACATGTATAGCCAGATGTGGTCGGTGATTGAGAAGATACAAGAGAAATTGGTGAAAGTTATATCATGTTTGCAATTATTTGACATTCTATTCATGGAATGGAACTACAAATATATGCACTTATGATCGTGAGTGGTGTGGCGCACACTGATATAGATATGATCACCAATTGGGATGACAGAAGTGAGATAGGTGAAAGTGATATATTTGTCCAGTAGAAATCGCAGGTTGGAATATCTATAAGCTATTATGGACAAAAGGGAAAATGAAAACACTGCATCCAATATGTGGTGCATGCAATAATTTTCATATAAAGATTTCTACTGAACCAAAGTTTGGCACTACATGCTCACAATCTAATTGCAAACGAAATAACAAACCTTTATCAAGAGTTGAGTCACATCCTTCATCGTGGAAACACATTCCTCTGTCAGATCTTCAACATAAACACCAGATTTGACATCTTCTCTTATCTGGAAGATAAACCCCATATAAAACTTCAGATTCCGAACACCAAGTCCCTAGTAGTATAAAGTTAATGGGAATTGAAGAAACAAATATATCTTCCTTTTACCTGGAGGTTTCTTTGGCTTGGGTCCAACAAGTCTGTGATTTGTTCATTGTAAATCTGCATAAAACAATAGTGAAAAGATCAGTATTTTAAGAATTATCAAGTCAAACAGTGAAACAGGTAAATTAGAAACAGTTCCCAGGTACTCAACCTCCAGAAAAGAACAGCGACACTGGTACTTGAGTTGTTTGGCGGTGTGTTTGATTTGCTCCTGGAAAAGAATGCACGAGCATAAATCATACTAATGCTTTAATTGTAAGTTGTAACATAACCACATAAGGATTATTATGAAAATTAGACAGCAGCATTCAGCCTCACCTCATTTATACGGGCAAAGAGTCGCTCAAAAACACGTGGAGTTAAGCCTTGTTGATCACTTGATAAATTTTCTTCCAACAGGGCATTGGCTGGACCCCAGATGGTGTAAGTTTTTCCGCTCCCCGTCTAATCAAATGAAGTATTAGACAGCTGAAGAATGATATTGCAGTATGAAATTTCAAACTAAAGGAAAATACAAAAATACCTGCCCATATGCAAATACCGAACTATTAAATCCAGCCAGACAGTTCTCGACCAGAGGGGCACCTACCAGCTGGAATATATCTAGCTGGAAAAGAAAACTAAAATTTTATGAGTGTTTCTCATCCATTTGGTAATATAAAAATGAACTACAATGAAATTTATCTTGCCTGTGTTGATTCTATGTCAGCAACAGAGTCAAATGTGAAGGCTTGTCCATTAATAGTCAAAGAATCATCAGAAGTTTTCTGAACGATCAATTCTCCATCTTCCTCGTCCTTGTTAGGTGGCCGCATTCGCACTATCACCTGACAAAATGCAGCAAAAGTGCAGGGTTGAAGATAAACTCTGATAATCCTCTTTTTCTTTTTTGGTTTGAAATGGAAGCCCAATGGGCCAAGAAACACAATAAGGGGTAACTCTACCCTTTTCTTATAACCCCTCCCTCCCACCCAATAGGACTCGAACCCACGACCTCTGCTAGAGAAGCGTGAGGTTTGAACCATTGAGCTGTCCCCTTGGGGACCGATCCTCTTTCACTATAGAGGAAATGTAGCTGAAGTTCAACATCTGAAAGCAAACACCATATTAAAATTTGGCAAAATTGAGATGGAATTTCCTTTACAAAAAAATCAACGTAGCAAAAGTGTCCCAAAATTTCCTCATTTGAGTTTCTTTATCATCTTTGGATATTTCCAGCTAGACAGAAAAATCAAACAAGCTCAGGAGATAGGTTTCCATGCTCTGAAAAACAAGCACAAATACAGTATATACTGATTTACATATTAGGTACATAAGCTTAAGAATGGAATGTCAGCTTATATAATCGTACATGTCTCAGCTATGGCCAAGTAAAGTGCTGGGGACAGATATGTTAAGGTTATAGTTCAAGAGAATAGAGTGTATTTTGCTGCATCATACTGTAAAGGCCATAAAATATAGGCATCTACCATAGCCTCTCAGTGAAGACTCCCTAGTGGAATTATCTAGCACAAGAGGGGAAGAAAAGACTGTTGTATTGATGGTGACTCCACATACAGGCCAAAATATAGACAACCTTGCATGACTCTTTTCCCTTCATGCCATAATCCTCATCTTCAAAAGTTATGTTATTAGTGTTTAACAATACACTAACAAAATAAGATGGTCATGAAATTAGGTTTGGCTTTAGGTCTAAACAGAACAAATTATCATCTCAACTTGCAATTCATGTGGTTGCAAACAGAAAGGACATGGAAAATTATCTTACTTGGTTGCCAATTTAGGCAAAACCAAATAACAGTTGTCTGATAAGCTTTGTTTTGACAAATTCAGCTCTGCTACTACTGAGATTAGGTAGTTTCCACTAATTTGGAAACTATTTGGACTTACTAACAAAGAAAATCAAAGCAAGCAAGTGAACGCCTAATGAAAAGATCAGCTCAGAATAACAATTCAGCACCAAACCTTCTTACTAAATACTAACTAAACAGAAAGAGAGAGAACTCAGTTCAGTTCAACTACAGCTCAATTTTCAATTTCTTATCATTAAAGCGAACACAAACTGAAGTCAAAGATCCAAAACCTCTCTCCACTCAAATCATCTTCAAATTCTCAGTTACCACATAAACTACATTTAAATCCAAATCCAAAATAAAAATAGCACCTCATTCAAAACAGTACATCCAGACCTAAAATAGCAAGGCTCCGAAGAGAAAAACAAGAATACCTTGACACCGGAATCAGAACCCCCAGCGACGGCATTATCCAGCACGGCGTCCATGATGAGCTTCCGCTTGAGCGGATTCGACGGCGGAGGACGCGGCGGCTTCATCTTGGAGGGCGAGGGCGACGGCAAAAGCGGCAAGGCGTTGGGATCCAGAGGCGGAGCATTCTCTTTGGAGGATTTGTGCTTGCGCGAGGAAGATCTGGGTTTGGAGGAAGAAGAATTAGGGTTAGGCGAATTGAGGAGGTGGTCGGTGGCATGGGCCTCTCTCAAGACGGCGGTCCTGGGCTGCATATAGTGCTTCATGGTGAATCTCTAGAGAGAGAAAGTGGAAGTGGTGAGGGACACAGTAGGATTTTGGGACAAGGAGACGAGAATGATGAGAAGAGAAGAGAAGAGACGGAGAGAGAGAGAGAGAGAGAAGTAGCCGTTAGGTGGGGGAGAGGAGCGAATTTGAATTTCTGGGGAACAGTGGTGACGAAGTTGTTTTATTATTTTATTTGCATTTTGAAAATTTTAGAAATGGAGATCCGGATTCAATTGGATCTGGTTTTGGATTTAAGCCACGTAACCCCTCGTTGACCCGCATAGTGCCCACCTGAATTTGGGAGGGCCTCTAGTTATCAGAACTTAAGTGTGTATATTGGATATGATTCCTGTAGCAGCACAGTAGATTGTAGAGTTGCCATTGCAGACATTAAACATGTATTTTTATGATAATCACGGTGAAATTTTGTACGTAAATATAAATATTTTAGATTCAATTGATCAACCTAACTAGTATAGGCAACAGTAATCAGAAAAAAACTATGGTTATAACTTAATGGATATGTACTCTGTTATAAAAAAGAAAGAAAGAAAAGGAATAAAAATAGATTCCAAATTTTTAAATAGTCTTCAATTTAATCTAGGGTAAATTACGCGTACTCCTCAACTATACTCCTTTTTAAAAAAAAAAAAAAATTAAATGAGCTATACAACAGGGGCTTGCTTTATTACTTATATCCGTATAGCTTCATATTGCTTAGAACAGATTTATGGAAAAGAAGAGTTATTCTGCTGCATAAAATCTGACAGATTTGTTTAGGTTGTATTGAAAGACTGACATATTACTTTGAGGCTAAGAAGCTGTCGGGTTATTTTGAACCTGAGTGTCAGTTCCTTGATTGTGTTTCTCTCTTCTCTCCAACAACTGATATCAGAGCTTTTGGTTGAGTTTATTATGTTAAGCAAATATGGAAGAAGAAAATAGTGGCAACATGGTAAAGCTTAGTGCTACTAATTATGGGATATAGAAAACTATCATGGAAGACCAACTCTATGATAAAGACTTATTTGATCCGTTAGAGTGTGAATGTGTTATGCCTGAATCTATGAAATTTGAAGACTGAAAGAAGGTGAACCGGAAAGCTATTTGTCAGATTCAAAAATGGGTTTCTTTAAACACCTTAAATCACATTGTTCAGGAGACTGAAGCATATATACTTTGGAAAAAAACTTGAGAATATGTTTGAGCGTAAGAATACGCAATCTAAAGCTCTCTTGATTAGAAAGCTTGTAAACCTGAAGTATAAAGATGATCACAGTGTGCAAGAGCATTTGAACAAGTTTCAAAATTTTTGAATCGATTAGCAAAGATGGGTATAGTGCTAGAAGATGAGATGCAAGCACTCCTATTATTGAGTTCATTGTCTGACAGTTGAGAAACTTTGGTTGTGACAGTTAGTAACTCAACTCCTAAAGTAAAGCTTACTATGAGTATAGTAAATGACATGATTCTGAAGGAGGAAACTAGAAGGAAAGAGCAGAATTATGAAGCTCCAGATTCTAATGCACTTGTCACATAAAGTAGAGAAAGCAGAGAAAAAGAAAGAGGCAGATGTAGAAGTAAAAGCAAACACAACAATCATGACAGACAAGATAGAAGATCTAAGTCTAGAATTGGTGTCACTTGCTACTACTGCAAGAAAGCTGGGCATATCAAGAGAGAGTGTAGAAAGTTTAAAAGAGACCAAGGAAGGGAACAAGCAGATGATAATAAAGGTGAAAGCAGTACGAATTTGGTAACTTATGAAGATGCTTGTGGTGAAATTGTATTAGTTCTACAAGAAAACTATTTCAATCTCACATGTGAGGATTGTATATGGGTGGTTGATTCTGCAGCTTTTTTTCACATCACAGCTCATAGGGAATTCTTCTCATCATATACTGCTGGCAGGTTTGGGTATGTTCGAACGGGAAATTATGTTAAATGTCATATTGTTGGCGTGAGTGATGTATGGTTAGAGACCGGTATTGGTTGCAAGCTACTCTTGAAAGGTGTCAGGTGATAGTGTGAGTTCATATCACACTTATCATATCTCATTTGTCCGCTTTTACATCATCTATCACTTG
>JAYMTF010003542.1:0-14959 GCA_036897485.1 Pelargonium nanum | reverse complement strand
TCTGTTACTGTTTTTTTTTTTTTTGTGTAAAATTTGACCGTTGTTTTTTTTTAAATTGAGCTACACAACAGGGGTAGCTCTCCCCTTTTGACCGTTGTTGCTTTTGAGTTTTGAGATACTTGGTCTCAATGAGTTCGTGTTTATTTTTCTTCTGGGTTTGCTTGGAAGAAGCAAAATATTCATGGGTTTTGATTTTTACTCCATAAAGTTCCTTACTTAGTTTTATTTTCTCTGTGATTTTCTGGGCAGCCAAACAGAATGAGCTGCTCTTTCTTTGCTCTGTCGTCAATTTTCCTTTGTTTCTGTTACTGATAAGTTCTGGGTTTGCTTCTTCAAAGCAAAATATTAATGGTTTTGATTTTTACTGTATAGAGCTCCTTACTCTATTTTATTTTCTCTGGGATTTTCTGGGCAGCCAAACAGACTGAGCTGCTCTTTCTTTGCTCTGTCATCGATTTTACTTTGTTTCTCCAACTGAGAAAATCTGGGTTTTTATCTGAACATATAAAATTTGGTGATTTTGAGATTTTTTTTTTTTCAAATTCAAGTTTAGATTTTGATATTTGGATCTGTGCGTCTTTTTTTATTGGTTAGTTTTGGCTCTATGCTTTTGGTCCACAATTCTCAAAAGCAGAAAATTTTCCTTTTATTAATTTATTGTTAATATTTTTGAAAGAATTATCGTTATCATTTTTATAAAGTCACAGGAGTAATGGGTAACTAAAAGTGCTTTTTTTTTCAAAAGGGAGGAATATTCAAAAGTTACTCTTTTTTCTTAATTGGGTTTTGAAATGTCAATCAATTTGCTATATTTATATATATATATATTTATTTATTTATATTATCTTTGTTATTTGAATTTGTTTGACAATATATACTTATAAGCTTTCAAGAATGTAGACTTGACTTATTGAAAATTATTGTTAGATGTTTGAATTTGACCTTTTTTTTGTAGAAGAACATTTTTAACTCACATTTCTGAAATGTTTTTATTTGTTTTACCACACTAATTTATTTTATTTTTAACTAACATTTCTGAAAAGTTCAACCATACTAATTTATCCTTAAATTGTATAAAACAGAAAATTTTACGCCCGTTTTGGGACGGATTGAGCTATAGTTCGGTGTAGGATTGGTCCCTTGTTATAATTGATCTTTAGGACAGTATAAAATACTTGTACATGGAAATGTGAGGGTTAGTTATGTCATTTCACACAATTTCTTGATTCGTGTGAATAACTTTTAAAACGACACTTATTCATAACGAGAGACTTTAGTTAACTATGAAAATCGAAACTAGCAAATTGTGCTAGCATTGGAAAATGAAAGAAGCATTGATACTTTTGATGCAATCAAGTATGGAATGAAGAACTTTGGCACTTTTGATGTGATCAAGTATTGAATAAACAAGTTTGGTTCTTTCGATGCGATTAGTTAGTACTAATTTTTCGATTTCCTCATGCAGAAGAACGCTCCTTGGCTCTCCGTCCCGCAATTCGGGGATTGGGATCAAAAGGGTCAGTTGCCAGATTACTCTCTTGACTTCTCGAAAATCCGGGAAATGAGGAAGCAAAACAAGAGGGACGTGTCGAGGGCGAGTCTCGGAAACGAGGAAGAGCTCGTAACCTCAACCGTGCCCAACGAGAAAAGCGCCCACCGGAGGAACCTCCAAGACCACCATTACCATCAGAACCACCACTCTCCCACTGTAAGATTCTTGTGCTCATTAGAATACTGCATTGATTGTTTTGTTTGGCCTTAAAGAAGTAGCATATTGAATATGATATACTATAAAGATAGTTGTTAGGTATAGAAATAATGGAGTGTTTGGATAATGAATGTTCTTGGTTATGAAGACATGCATGTGCTAGGACTGGATTTGGATATTGGTTCTCGATTTGATTTTTGTTTCAATTTTGTTCTCTTAGTATCCAATTTCCTTCATTTCCTATGTAAAATCCACAACTCGCACCTCTTGCCTGTCGGGTTCGGGTTCGGGTTAGGTATCTTCAACTTGAATCCAAAACATCTGAACTGATATCTGAATTGTTATCTTTCGAGTAAACTCACAGTCATTCACACATTTCCCATTTCCTATGTAAAGCCCACAACTTGAAACTTGAACCTCTTGCGGATGAGGCTCGGATAAGTTTTAATTTGACCCCAAAACCCGAATCGTCAACTCTAACTCAAACCCGTAACCTCAAGGTTGGAAGCAGTTTTCGTAACTGCACCAAACTAAGGTTGCATGGTTTTGATATAAAAACATTTAAGAATAAATGTATTCATAAAATCAGAGTAGAGCTCAGGTGCAAGTGGTGCACATGCAACAAATGTCATGAGTCATGTGTGTGTGTGTGTATGTATATATGTGTATGTATATGACATGCAGAGATTGCATCTGTTTTGGCTCTTTTGAACAATTAGAAACTATATTTTGTCAGCAAGAAGAGAATTTTATTTGTCAGGGGAAGACATAATATTCTGATCCATTAGAGCATTTATTCACTCTTTTCTTTAATATATCTTTGTCATAAAAAAAATCAAGAACCCTTGGAAATTGGTTTTTTTTTTTTTTGTCTCCTATTGTTTGTTTATTGGTGAAGACCAATCAGTCGATTCGTGGCAATTCATTGATTCAAATCGGTAAAAATAGCCGAAAAGAACTAAAGCTGACAATATAGATTTCGGGTTAGGGCATGGGATTTGGGTTGGAAAGACCAAGATCCTAACTCGGCCTGCAATTGATGTGGGTTTGTGCAAGTTGGGTTGTAGGTTTGTCATCCAGATTAGAACTAAGCAAGATTTAACCTTCATTTTTGCAAATTCGGGTCTAGTGATGGTCATAACACGAAGAAACCCCGCTAACACCCGCACCGAAAGGAGCGAGTAATGGGAACGAGAATAAATTTTGTGCAGGGATTCCCCTCCCCATACCCACCCAGCAACCGTTCCTATTTGGGTCATTTGCCCAATCGAGTTTACTCAACCCACATCCACCCGTACATTTCTATACAAAACCTGTAACTCAAGAGGCACGTCTTTTCGAATCCGAAATATGAACTGTCACCTCTAACTCTCTTTTGAATAATTTGGAAATTTATGTTTATAACCCCTTTTTTTGCTTTGTTTTTGCTTTTTGTAGCAGACAAGGAGGAGTTTCTTCAGCTGCTTCAGCTGTTGTGCAAAAGCTTGAAAATGGATAACACAAAACCTGTAGTTTTCTTCTTTTATGTAATGGTAATGGTTTGGGAGATCATTTTATTTTCCAAGTTTTTTTCATTCTCCAACTCTCTATGTGTTCATTTGTTGGTTCATTGTGCTTTTTTCCCATTTGGGAGGCAGTAATGTATCAGTGATATTTGTTGCTCTCTTCTTTTGATAATTGAAACATTGTCATGTGAGAGTTGGGATGAACCGCAACTCGTTCGTGAATGTATGTCATGTCGAAAATTTTATATTTTAATAAATTGGTCAACTTTAACCCGATCTGATCAGTAAATTAAGTTGCAAGACATGCACGTGACACTAACATTACACAAAATGATACGATCACAACCATTTCATATTAATATTCATGAGTGGGTTATTAAATAGATTACTCTAATTCTCTAAAATTGGAGGTGAATAACATTGTCAAAAAGTGTTGATTCAACCATCTTAATTGTTGGAATTCAAGTCCAAAGCTTTTTAGTTGTTCTTACAAAATTCGGTTAGAATTTTCACCATAATTTATCTTTCCTTAGTAATGAATAAGGTCGGTACGAGAGCTAACAATTTATACCTGTATACGCAAAACGCACTTCTGGCCAACTTAAATTCAAATTCACGGACATTCAAAATTCAATCTAATCCAATCAATTTTGCACACTTTATGGTAGAATCCAAAATTCGATTCGATGCTTATATTTCTAGCACATGAAATATGGAACATTGAAGAAAAAATGGAAATGGTCCCCATCAGAAACTTGGATGGGGCTCTTCTCATAATAGATTGGGGGCCAATGATGTGTTTTCAGCCTCAAATTTCTGTCCAATTTTCTCATACTCATTCATATATACACCAACATGTGCAATTATTTAATTTTCACATAATTTCATGTTCTGACCATATAAGGATGTTATGTCTTGAATATTTTCACCCTATTTTCTGGAGACAAGAATCTCTATAACTCCACCCTTGTAATTACAGTAAAAAGTCGAGGCACTAGTGGTTGAGATGAGCATTTCGCGCACACAACCTCATTAAGGCATGCATGTGTTAGTTAATGACGTGTCATGTATACCCATACACGCGACCAAAGAATTGCACGATAATGCAACACAAACAAGTGCCGCATATTAAACTTTATTCATACCCAAAAATGTAAATCTATTGACTGATGTTACAATATCTAGCGATTTCAAACTCCACACCATTAAAGTTTGACAACCTGTGTAGTACAACAACAAAAAAAGTCCGATCAACAAAAAAAAAATGCAGACGCAAGTTGCGTGATGAAATTAGTAGAATATTTTTTTAATTCTTCTCTTTATACCTAGATAACCGAAAGTACTTTCATGTCTTCTCTCACTCTTGTTTTCCATTCGGGTCAGATGCTTCCTGAGAATATAATGAGACAGGTTGGGGCCCACACATTGTACAAGTAAAACCCGAAACCCACAACCCGAACTTCTTTCAAATCGGATTCAGGGTAGGCACCTTCAATTGGAACCCGAAATGACAGCTCTAATGTCTACCCCTACTTTCAAGTTCTCTCAACAGAATTTCTACCCACTTTCCTTCACGGGAATGCTACCATAAGCCAATTCCAAAACATATGGTGTGCTTCTACAAATGGATATGCATCACAATCACATGTAGATCCAAGTCAATTTGGAAGCAATGCAATGCCTTGCCAGGCACGGCACTGCACTTTTTTCAAACATGACGTGCCATCAGAGCAGACTTTAAGTTCAGTCATGTGCATGTCCTGGTTTAGCTTCTACAACTCCAGGAAATTATTACAAACCGCAACAAAAACCGGTCCCCCTTTCCAAACATCGAAAGAGAATTTTTCTATTAACGGCAACGGTCTGGGTATTGTAAACCCTCCAATCATGGTTGTTGAATCCTAATTCAAACCGAAAATGGAATGCAGTTTTTTTATTCGTCATTGGGAATCGAATATGAAGATTTATATACAATCACAAAACTAGTGGATGACTAAACATAAGGTTAAATATGGGTTTGGGCAATACTATGAGTTAATTGTTTGTAATTACTACTATATAAAGTGTTGGCATTTCGGATTTCAGCCTTCAGATCAAGTCAGGTCATTTCAGGTTGGGAAAGTCTAACCCGAACCCGACCTAAATGAGTTTTGGGTTTCACGTGTAAATTGAGCGGAATGGCCCAACCCAAAAGTTGACCGGGTCTAGCTTATGCAACCAAACTCGAAAAATGTGAAGCGAGTTTAAGGTGTGCGGATTCTGATCTACATTGCCAGCTCTACTCTTGTGTGTGTGTGTGTGTGTGAGAGAGAGAGAGTGACTAGGGGGCGGGGTGAGGAATAGTTCCTAGCCCTTATCCCCAAACGGGTTCGGATGTAATAACCATCCTTTGAGCTTTTTAGTCTAAAAAGTCAGTCCTACATTAAGTTAGTTCATGACCTGCAAAAATAACTTTTTACTGGCAATTGGCGACGCCAAAAGTCGATAACGAAGTATACCAAATAACTTACATTAACGAGCAAACCAAATGAGTACTCTTGTAAGTTTGGAAGGGACAACCGATCAGGGATGATATAAAAAGAAGGCCCTTATGGAACATAACATTATGGTACACAAGTTTTAGTCTGCTCCTAGAAGACATCAAAACAGTACTTCCGGTTTGGATGTAAGGATGTTAATTACCAAGTTCGGTAACCGACTCAAAAACAGTATATTACAGTCTGGTGACTCTGGTCCTACAAGACATAAAAACAATAGTTCGGGTTATGGATCATCATGGACTTATGGTACACGAATTTCAGTCTGCTCCTAGAAGACATCAAAAAAGTACTTCGGGTTTGGATGTAAGGGTGTTAATTACCTAGTTCCGTAACTGATTCAAAAACACTATATTACAATCTGATCCTAGAGGACATAAAAACAATGATCCAGATATGGATGCAATGATATTAATTATCTAGTTCAATAACTGATTCAAATACAGTAAATTACATACGAGAAACCATCAAAATTGAAGACTCTGAGAGACGAACAAAGAAGCAAGTCAACATGGAAACATAAGGCTACCGATCGGTTCAAACAGAAACTCTTATCTCAAGAAAAAACTCTTTTTTACATAAATTGACATACCAACATTAGACCTTCTTGATAATCTGAACAACGTCTTCGTCTTCGAGCTCATGCTCCTGTGACATAAAAGGACCAAATATGCATTTTCCCATCAGCATATGCAACTACATGAGAATTGAACAAGAAATGACAGGAGATATCGGTATATAAAATGAAGGTAAAGGAACAAACCTTGCCAACTCTTTGTGGCTTGTGTTTTGCACTTGATCCCCAAACTAGAGCACTGTTTTAATACCCAAAGTTAGTTTCCAAAAACAATAATTATATACGGTGAATGTTACTATGCGGCAGACAGTCTTCGGAGTGTTTTCAATGTATAAAAAGAACCCACAAATCAATCAACTTTCAATCGTTTGCCAGAAAAAGGAACCAAAACGCAACAGAACAGCAAAAATACCACTAGTCGGGTAGCTGAGTAGGTGGTTTCATGTAGGACTGTGCAGTGATCTAAAAGACCGGACCGGATTGGACCAAAATCAAATAAGAAAATTTTAAAAGTTACTTTTCAAAAGAGAAAGTCATGTGGTTAATGAAAATTTTATGATTGGAGTATATTGGGTGAGTAATAATGAAGTGAAAAAAGTTTTTAAAAAAAAAAAAAAAAAAAAAAAAAACTTATTTGGTATGAATCGGATTTGGACAGGACCGAATGTTTCATTTTAACTTCGGTTCGGGTCCAAATTTCCAATTTAGACCATATTTTGCGCAGTCCTAGATTCATGTCCTCACAGGAACGACAAATAAACCAGTGGACTTTGTACCCCTCCCGAAGCACCCAAATGAATCCTTTGTATCCAATTCCATAGAGCATCATATATGCAAAAATAGCCAAAATACGCACCCAAAAAAACACAAACTAATGATACCGCAAATAGTTTAAGAACTTACTACTTAAATTGTTTAAGCATATCCTTATGGATTCGGGTGCAGAAGTCTTCAACTGTCCTCTTCTTAGACGACAAGATTACTGGGTCTTCATAGTCTGGATTCATTCCTTTGGGCTTGGTGTATATGCGAGTTAAATTGAGATATTCCCATATTTTATCCAGCAGACCGTCAAGGTTCCATTCCAAGTGTGCACTACAGAAAACCCATGCAAATTAACACAAAAGCAAACTAAGTATGTAACTTGCAAAAAAAAAAAAATGTGCTTGATACTCAGCAACGTTAAATTATAAAAACTGTCAGCAGTATTAGAACAACAAACAACCCTCAAAGAGATGAGGTGTGTGCATTCATTCTCTTTTAACCTATGGTAGGAGCATTTTTACTTTTTCTGTGTGAAGAAAGCAAGAAAATTGCAGTTCAAGAGACTGAAAGTTTGTCAAACAAACACAATTCTATCCAAACACCATCAGGTAACTGCCCTAGCAATGGCCAGAAAATTGATTTTGTATCACACAGTTTTGTGCTTTTGATTCATGATAGAAGGTACATGAGCAGAATAAATAGATCACCTGATTGGACAGTAGTGAGGCAGTTTATCCAAAATCTCTAGCTCTTCAAGTGTAATCTGGTCGATCTTGTTTACAACATAGATGCAAGGCATATAAATTCTACTGCCCTCAATTACGTCTATGAGGTCATCTGCAGTTGCATCATATCTGAGGGTAATATCAGCATTGTGCATCCTGTATTCACTACATATCGCCTTGACAGTTTCAAGGTCGAGATGTGTGTTGGTAACAGTCGATGTGAAATTGATTCCACCCTTATCTTTCTTCCTGAATGTCAAATTGGGAGGTTCCTTGTTTAACCTGTTCTTACAAAAAATACGGGGGAAATACATTAATGAATAAAAATTGGGAGGATACGCAAGAGCAAAAAGAATTGATCTCCAATAAACCAGTATTGAGTAAGATGCAAATCTAACAAGTAGAATATTCCAGTGACATCTTGTCATAATATGATGAAGCATCGACCTTATCTTTCAAGCAGACGGATCAAATGTATACTTGGCAAAACGGCCCGCAGGCCACTAACCACCCGGATAAACATATGGGTATTTTTAAGCCCAGCCCAATAACACTGGGCTCGGGCTAGCAAAAGATGCCCCGATATGGATGTGGGCTTTTTTGGCCTGCCTGAGCCCAAGCAGGATTGACCCAAATCGGGCCCGCAACCCGATTTGCCAAGTCTAATCATAGGTACATAGAAAAAATTATAGCAATGAGAGAGAGAGAGAGAAGGCAATTGGGAAAAGATAACATTTCTCCTAGAACATCCTACAAGTTCAACATGTTTTGCACAATAAGTTTAAACATTGGCATTCAAAATTTCAAATTAAGAATATATTACCACATCAAGACCTGAATTTGATCAGAAACAGGAGGTATTGCGAGTAGAATACTAGAATATGAATGTCAAATACCATGCAGAATACAAAATAGCAGAGCAACTGTATAATCACAAAATGATTTTCTACTGTACCTTATGCCAAATCCCTCAAGCTCTTTCTCTATCAACCGCTTATGAGTAATTGGCTTTATTGCATCAAGAACAATTAAAATACAATTGCATGTCCTGGCAGTACTGATAACCTGGATTGCAATGACATAAGTTTTAACAAACAGATCCAAGTGGACAAAAAACTGAAGAATGTAAATGAACCAGATGGTTCTATGACTGGTGTATTTTACTCAAACTTCTGTCCATGAAATGGGTTTACATACCAGAGGTTGACTTAAAAATGAGTACATTCCAAACAAATTGCAATTATATCACCATCATCATTATACATAGTAGTCAAATAAGTCACTTCGAACGAAATGTTTATAGAAGAAATGCTAGTATAAGCTATGATACATGTTACAATACAATACAACATTATATACATCATTCAAATGATACATGTTACAATATGATATCCTATATATATCTTTAATGGAGTTTTTAGTTTTTTAACCATGTACTTGGACCCTGTGCATAACCATCAAATTCTATGCAAATCAATGATCCTCTTGAAGAGTAGCCGGATGCAGCTAAGATTCATATCCACTTTCGACTCTATACAGCTTTTAGATCAACTAGAATCATACCATTTGGATGTGAACTGTACAATTTCAAGAACAATGGAACAGCCTTATTGCAACTCTTGAGTGTAACCAAAAATCAATAACATATCCCTCCAACGACATTTAACATGCTCATAACTGTTTTCATGGTTTCAAGTTGACCACTACATTTTCATGTCATTTATTCCTATTAATTTTCATTACATTCAATACATGAATGTCAAAGCACAGAGAAAATTGTATGTGCTGCTATAAGGTTCTTTGTAGATTATTGGTTTTGCAAAGAAAAGTTCAGAACAAATTATGTTATGCGCCACTTTCATGAAATAGTTCCCCAAAAAACAGCAGTAGCATGATTGATCTCCTTTTTCCTTCATTTCGTAAAAAGTTTAAGCTTATTCATATCCCAAGATAGAAATAACTAATATATATCATCACCTCAGGATCAATACACATATTAAGCATGCAAGGCTAGACACATATTAATGAATCACAAATTGTGGAAGTGTACCTGCCTCCCTCGACCCTTTCCATCCTTAGCACCCTCAATTATACCAGGGAGATCCAACAACTGCCAATGAAGTTGGGAGAGAAGTAATGAGGGGGAAATAAAAAGTAGATGCAAAAATAATTCTCAAAATGCTCAAGTTGAGCAAACCAACATTGCAAGAGAATAAAAATTCAGTGAGCTATATTGTCAATTGTCAATGATAATGATCATCATTATTATTAAAAGCACACTAAATTTGTTGCGCAAGGGAACACACTATTTCTGTATCTATTGTTAAAGCAAAGTGCAGTTAAAATCACATATTTTCCTCACTTCTTAGTTCTTATTTGTATTCTTCTTTATTATTGGCAGATAAAAGCAGAAAACAATGGTTTAGTAATACATCTTTCTCCACTCCCTATATTCAGCATTTTAGCACAGCATAACATAGCTTTCTAAATCCGTTCAACAAAAAAACATAGCTTTCTAAATAGACACGTATGGATTACACTGTAACAACCAATCCATTTCCCAGACAAAGCAGGAAATGGATCCCATAGTAACTACTCTCATTTAAAGAGGATGGTACATCTATGTGTGTGTGTTATAGGCATCCTCAAATGCCAATAAAAATGATACAGAGACCCTAGGCTAGGCATAAAACAAAAGAGAGTTTATTCTTTCATGAGGTTGTAGGATAAGCACAACTTAAACCAAACCTATAAATATCTCCTAATACCATTTAAGAAATTTTCAAATAAAATCGAGATCAAAGCCCAATTTGATGTACTATATATGGGTTCTAAATTCAATATATTTTGAAAGGGATCTACTTTCTCATAACTTCATGAAATAAACATGGTAAGATACAAATGATGTTGATGGTATATCAATATATCATATATGACTATAAGAGATGAAATCCTTTTGCATACCTGAATTTTAGCTCCACGATACCCAATGACACCAGGGATGCACGTCAAGGTAGTAAATTCATAGGAAGCAACCTGTAAAACATGAAGTCATAATGTCTTCAGACTTATATAGATACCCAGTAGATAACCAATGTGCCTTGCCATACCCATTAATTCCCTTCCCACCAGTTCCCACAATATATCATTGTCTAAACATAAGCTTTTACTTGTTCCCACAATATTCCTTTATTTGTTCAACATAAGCTTTTAACATTTTAAAAGTACAATGTGGTCTGTCTTGTATCATCTTATCTCCTGAAGTTTTGTTTATATATTGCAACTCTTGAGTAAGATGACGTATATATGTTTTTGTACCATTACAATACTACAATGCAACTTGGTTTATCCGTAAACTGTGAATTAAAGTAGTAGATAAACTTTGCTCTTGGTTTTCTGGATAAACCATGAATTAAGTTGGAAAGAAATGGTTGTTTTTTAATTATTATTTTCTGAATTATATCAAACACAATGCTAGGTGGCATTTCTCACTTAAATCTCAAAATAACTAGATTAGAGAAGTTAATGCAAGCATGAATGGGTAGCTTCATACCTCTGAAAAGGTTCCTGTCAATTTGTTTAGAAGCGTCGATTTTCCAACAGAGGGAAAACCGACTAGACCAACCCTTGCATCTCCACTTTTAGTCACATCAAAACCTTCACCAGCACCACCACCGCCTCCTTTTGTTGTTGGAGTAAGAAGTTCTCTTCGTAACTTCGCAAGTTTGGCCTATGATATCAGATTGAGATCGATTACATCAATGTATCCAACAACAAAAAAAACATCAGAAATGCTTTTCGTAATAGAAAAATACAAGCTCTATTGTTTCATTTCTCATTGGTATTCTAAACCATCGATGTTGAAGGGAAAACTATATATACATCCACCAAAAAAAAATTAATAAAACAACTTCCATTGTAAGTAACACAATACAACCACCATATTCCTTCAAAACTTTACTAGACATCTCCAAGCATAAAAATCAATGAATTCTTGAAAATGCATTACATTGAAACAAATTATTTCTAAAAATAAGCCAATTTGATTGGAAATGAACATTTAGAATGCTAAATCAATTTTACCAGACATTTAAAAGCATAAAAATAAATGAATTTTTGAAAATGCATTACATTGAAAGTTTGAAAAAAAATTATTTCTAAAATAAGCATGTGATTGGAAATGAACATTTAGGATGTGAAATCAAAGATACTTTGTTTTATACTGTTTAAGAGCACAAGTTAGATAAAAATGTTTAATTAAGAAAAATTGCCGGATCCACAACAAATTCTGAATGTATATTTCCCCTCATTGCTGATTCAGTTATCAATACACTACAACCATGAAAACCATGCATATCAACCTTACATATGAAGATCCTTTACCAATGACATTTTTTATCAAATAGCCAATGGCTGTAATTCAAACAAATATATTACCTTGTGATGGTGCTAATATTTTCCAAAGATTAAAGCATTAACAGGGGTGAAATACCTTTATAATAGATTAATAATACAAGTTTCTGTATGAAACAATATAAAACTTTCTTCCATAATAATTACCCAATATAAGTTTACATGGACAACAAAATACAATTAGAAATATTCATGGCACATTCTTGAAAAAGAAAAAAAATGCAAGAAAATTACCTTGAGCAAACCTAGATGATGGGCAGTAGCTTTGTTCTTTTGAGTCCTTGCCATCTGCAATTAACACAACGGCAGAGTTCTAATTCCAAAACAATATATTCATCTAACAAGCAATGCCTATGATACAAGTTCCAAAAGGCTGTTTCCATGAAGTAATTTTTTTTCCCTCCCGGAGACATCTTCAACGTTCAAATTTGTAAAAAATGGCAAGAAAATCTTCTAGACTTCTGTGCATTTCTGTAACTCTTTCTAATGACAACTGAAAATATCACCATTGGCAATAACTTTTGGAGTTATAGACTTCAAGAGAAGCCACATCATGTTTGAAAGAGATCACTTACAAACACATTTTCTAAATCTTATCACAAACACATAGATAACAACTATAGTAAAAATAACACATGCACAAGAGCTTCTCAGTAATCGAAAAAACTCTCTTCAGCATAAAAGTGCAAACAGAATCATATCCCTAAAACAAATTTGTATTTCAGACTGCAAATAAAATGATTCATGCAATTGCAAGCTACCCTGCAATAGCAAAGAACCAACAATGCATGGTTTATTAACTAGAAATTTGTGGAACAAAACTAGAAACCTAAACTTATGTAATTCACTATTGGATTATTAGTAGTTGCCGAGTACACTAAACTAAAACTCAATCAAAATAACCCAAATATCCCTAGCTAAGTGGTTTAGCTCAAGTTGAGCTAAGTTCGCTCACTTTTCTGAGCAACCAAGCAGCTTCTACAATGGATCAAATTAAGTTCACTCACTTTCCT
Source organism: Pelargonium nanum (assembly GCA_036897485.1). NCBI lineage: Eukaryota > Viridiplantae > Streptophyta > Magnoliopsida > Geraniales > Geraniaceae > Pelargonium > Pelargonium nanum. The sequence continues at coordinate 1,716 of JAYMTF010003542.1, read as the reverse complement.
AGCATCTTTTGCAAATCGGATCAGTAGAACATAGTCAAATACTCAAATTCTGATCTGAAAATGTCAAATTTTCCTCCATTACGGAGCATAAAAAGTTAAAATATTCATGTTATCGTCAATTATCTCCATCTTCTGAGCATTGAAACGACGGAAAGATACGATAGTTCAAAGTGAATTTGAGAATTGCGAGATGATAAAAATACCTCATCTTCGATGTCTTTGATTTTCTGCATCACCGTCGCCATGGTTGGAGCAGAGAGAAGCGAAACTCCGGTGGACAGAGAGTGTGCACACGCGCGAGTCTCGTCGAGATCGAATTGTACGGACAGTAGCGTCGATTCTGTGAAGTTGCAGACCGGAGCAGCCAAGGAAGGAGAAGAAGCTACCAGAAGAACGAGCCGAGGGTTTTAGGTTTGCAAAAATGGGCCAATAATTAAACAATAATGGGCCTGACCATGTATGGGCCGTAGGCAAGTTGGCCCATTTAACATTTAAAGATTGGTTTGAGACCCGTCAACTTCATCGTTAATTGTTAGCGTACACGTAAAACACGTGCACAAAATACGTTATATATAGGCCTTCATGTCGTATATTACTTGGGAGAAATTACCGCTTTGAAAGGTTGTAATTTTTATTTTGTATTAGCAAAGTGGTGGAAGAGGTGTTTCTCGTTATATATCTAGTTCTGTACGCCACGGCTAGTCGAATATGTACCACAATCACGATATTTTAGTTAGTTTTTAATCATTTTGGTAACAATCATGAGCTCTTTATTTGATGTGATTGTAAATATAACACTAAGCAAGCTACTTTTTCGGTGGTGTGTGACGTTAACCCGACCAACTTTTTTAGGTGGTGTGTGACGCTAACCCGACCAGCCTCCACGAACACCGAATTGAGTGACCTTGTTGTTGATATGTTGACTTGCTCTTGTCCCCGAATATTTTTTTGGACAAATACCATTTTTCCTATTAAAAATCCATTTTTTTTTTTTTTTTGAATTTATCAATATTGACACCACACAAATATTTTTGAAAAAAGAAAACCATAAAATGTACAACTTGGGCTTAAATAAAACAAATTGGGCCCAATATAACTGGGCCGTATATGAGTTGGCCCACTAACATTTGAAGCTTCGCATTGAGCCCAAGTTATGAATAAAGAGATGGGTCCCATCAGTATCAAACTGGGCCCACGGACACGAATTATTGTTGTGGGCCCACCAAAGAATTGAACTGAACGAGTTAGGTTAAGGGTCGCAACGTGTTTTCTAATATAAATCCACTTAATGGTCAAAATAGCGACCCAAACCTACCATTTTGTATAATGAAAAAAAAAAATCATTAAATACATTAAATAATTAAAACATTATTGTCCATAATATCGGTTTCAATAGAACTGTCAATTTGTGTCTCGACATGCGATACAACAAGAAATAAATATGTTTGTGCTTACTAAATGTGTAAACTAGATGGTGACCCCGTGCGTTGCAAGGGAAAATTTTCTTCGTTTATCCTTCGATTTGTATGATATATCATACAAAATAGTATATAAGTAGTTAAGATTTTACATCTTTTATAATGATGTTCAAATTGTTTGAGAAAAAAGATGAGACATGAAATGGGATGAATTTGATACAAATGAATGATAGAAAAACAATAGAAATGTAAGCAATAGTGTTAAATAAATTAGTAATTTCCTTATGAAAAAAAAAAC
>JAYMTF010003541.1:0-14965 GCA_036897485.1 Pelargonium nanum | reverse complement strand
CCTCTGCTCCGACGGCGCCGCCGGCGAGTTCTCCTCACGCCTCGCCGTCCTCCGCCTCCGCTTCTACGACAACGATTCCCGCTGCGTCGTGTCCCTAAAAGCCAGACCCGTCCTCGTCGACGGCGTGAGCCGCGTGGAGGAAGACGAGGAGGATTTGGACCCCGCGATCGGCCGCGCGAGCGCTTTGGATCCGGCGAAGCTGGGTTCGGTGGATTCGAGGGTTATGAGGAGGGTTAGGGAGGAATTTGGGGTGGTTGCTTTTGAGGGTTTGGGAGGGTTTGCTAATGTGAGGGATGTGTATGAGTGGAAGGGGCTGAAATTGGAGGTGGATGAGACAATGTATGAGTTTGGGACTTGCTATGAGATTGAGTGTGAGAGTGCTGATCCTGAGGGGGTCAAGAAGGTTCTTGAGGAGTTTTTGCAAGAGAATGGCATTCAGTATTCTTACTCTGAGGCTTCAAAGTTTGCAATTTTCCGGGCCGGCAAGCTGCCACATTGAGTGAGTTCTTCCATTGGTTTTTCTGTATTGGATTGACAAGTTTTTTGAGATGGCAATTATATGTTTGTGTCAATAGATTCTAGTAAAGGCTCATTTTGGTTTGAAGTAATTTGCTGTTCATTTTGGTTGAAGAATTGTCACCTGCATTAGCCATTCATTTTCGGTAGTGTAGTTTCTGTTATGGAGTAGGTTTCTTGCCATTACTTAGGACATGAACAACAAACAACATAACCATACAAATAAGTTTTTCAGGTGATGTATAGAAAAAAAAATGTTGTCTTTCTACAATATATACTAAAAATTTGTGTATGTAAATGAGGTAGCTTTATGCACTAATAAACTTTGACTCTTTGCAGCCCCTTATTTTTCTTTCACTTACTATTTCTCTCTCTGGAATTTTGATTGTTATGAATGAAAAGATGAAAACTAACATTATAGTATGCTCTAGTTGGTATCAGATTCCGAGATTGCATCTTCTATATTCTTATCTGAAAAGTATGCAAGTGGTTGATTATGCACTTTCTCCAATCTATTATGGTCCCTTGAGCATCTTCTATTGTCATGTCAACTCATTGGTATCTCAATCCTTTTTATTTATCCATCTCATCTTATGATTTGCATTATTTATTATTGCTTCTTAAGAAAAACATATAAATGCTTTTATTTTCTTGATTTCTGTTATTGGTTTTGATTTTGTGGCTGTCAGCTTGTCCCTATGGGTCGATAATTTTTATTTTTGCATTTCTATAGCGAGAAAACTAAACATTTTTCTGTGATTTAGAACTCCATTTAGATTTTCAGACATGGTTATTTGGCTCTATAAGTAGGCTTTAAGCTGCAGGACAATTTGATAATGTCACCGACTCTAGTATCGTTATAGTCACTTGCATTCAGCCTCTTTTGGATTTACTGTTCCATATATCAACATTTTAGATCTGTGTGTACAAATTGTTGATTATTGATTGCCACCTGAGGGCTTTTGTAGACCCGCTACCTAAGTTTCAAAAGTCTACAGTCTTTCATGTTTGCAAAGTTTGTCAATGATGCATCATCTGTTGGGTGGTGTGTGTATATCTGTTCATCTCTTGAACTATTTACCTTGCCAAGTATCCCCTATGTCCCCAAATGAGTATCATCAATCTTTTTGAGTTTGTTACACATTAACTACCAATTATATTCCTATAATAATTTAGAGCCCCTTGAGGAAATGATTAACCCTAAATCACATTCTAAAAGATTTCCAAAAATCTATACCGGACACTCATTTGGTGACGGACGGAGTAACAAGAATGTTCGAACATGAAAAATGTGTCATGACTCATGACCCATACTTATTGATCAACCATTATCATGCCACAGCCCTCCTAGTTGAAAATATTTGATACTTATTATTGGGTCTAAGATTTAGTGTAGAACTTGCTTGTTCTATTACTTGATTGCTTTTATTGGGGAAGCACGCAGACTACGTGCTTTTCTTCAAACCATGGATCTGCGCCATCAAACATTGTTCATTACTTAATCTGGTGTCATACTTGGAAATTGAGTGAATTGAAATACTTCTGTGTTGGATGCAAATTTAGGTCTTCTGAGTGACTATAATTAGAAGTGATTAACACTTGTAAAATTCAACTTGAGATTCATCCCTTTTGATTGTTATTTATTCATGTATCCCTTTTGTAGGTTCACTTGGTTGCTCTTGATCCCCAAGAGACGTCTGCAAATAATGCTCAAGAATCAGACTATCAGAGCACATTACTCGCTTACATCTCTCTCACATGGCTATAACTTTAGAACTTTTTATGTAGTGCACTTTTATCCTTATGAATTTCAAGACTGATTGCCAATGACTCTCTTATTTTCAATCTAGACAGATTTTATGTTTGTTTTGCTAAATAAGTTGCCATTTATCTTAATAGGACAAACCTCAATTTTAACACAGGTACAATTGTTTTTTCAATTTTTGTTCAAAAGATTGACATTTGAACCTCCAACTGCCTCAAGATAAATACTCTTTTATGGAATAGTTAGAGCAGAGGCTGCTCTATGTAACTGTATGTTACTTTGAGCTGTTTGTAACTCTGTAATTTGTTATAGAAATTACCACTGCCTCCATCTCTAATCAAGTAATTATACAACAAATGATGGAAGAATTTTGACTGAAGTTACAGCCAAGTTTGGTATATCAAATAGCAATTAAGCAGGTTAAAATATTATTCTATTGGGATGCTATACTTGGAATTTGGAAATGTCTTGCATTTGATAAAGATGTAAATGGATTATACCTATGGAAAAAAATTGCTATTTCTAGTTCACAGAAAAGAAAAAGGAATTACCTTTGCATGCCCAAAGTTGACAATCTGCCATGTGCTAGCCAAACCAACAAGCAACCACATTTCTGGCAAGCCATATAAGCCATGACTTTCATTGATTAAGACAGAAGTCACAGAATCATGGGACTGAATGCACAATGGGATAAGATTGGGCATCAGGCTAGTTCCTTTTGTTGCACAAGATTTTCAGGCATGTCATCAGACACCAAAAAAAGACAATCATGGTAGAATTTAATAGAAAAAGCTTCTACCTTCCGTTCCAATAGATTACCCCATTAGTTCCTAAGAAACATTACATATCATTACGATCAGTCGCATGATAAATTCCGGAAGAGGTTCATTAACATTTAACAACAAAGTTGGTAAAGATTCTACCCTATGCTGATAACAGCTTAGCCTTCCTACACCAAATTCCCGTCAAACTACTAAACCTACCATTACTCATTTTCTCTTCTTAGCTGGTGGCTGATGAACCTCGTCATCCTCATCCTCCTCTTCCTCATCCTCGTCCTCTGCATCCTCATCCTCATCACCGTCCTCACCATCGTCCTCGTCATCATCTTCGTCGTCATCGCTTCCTGCATTACCATTGGCGACCGGGTCATCCTCAGGATCCCCTTCTTCCTCGCCTCCTTCTTCACCTGAAAAATCTTCATCTCCTGCATCATCATCGTCCTGATCATCATCATCTTCATCATCGTCCTCCTCATCATCCTCTGTATCACTCCCATCTTTGTTTTCCAAACCAGGCTTTTGCTTCTTGTGGAGTTCATCCAGAGGGAATCTACAGAATGAAATTGCATTTGCAACTTAATATTTGTCTTCAAAAACAGTAAGAGAATGGATACAAAGTTGCATTGCATTCACATCAATACCTCTCCTCAATTGCAGTCAAATCTGGTGAATTGCTAGTAAGCAGCGATCCGGTCTGAAAAAGACTTAAGTCATGTCAGTTAGAAAGCATAAAGTCATAAACACAAGCACAGACAATCAATACATAAATAGTACAAGCATAGCAGCGAGATATTATCATATATTTGCACGAGACCAGCAGTAAAAACCAAAATATTGTGTAAAGTTTATCAGCGATTGCAACAATTTCAGACCTGACGAGTAACAAAATTTTCCATGGGACCAAGAATTATGCAGTAAGCACTGTGATCAATCAACATCCAGACATAAAAGGATATTTATTCAACACACCAAAGGAAAATGCATTAGAAAATGCTAGCATGATATTCAGAACCTAAAATATGTAGTCAACGCCTACAATTTTTCTAGTCTCAAATGACCAATTCCGCACCGTGCAGAAATTATGGTACCATGATAATCATGTTTCTACGCCCCCCAAAAAAAGCCTGCTTACTTCAAAGTAAATGCTGCCATGAATTTTATAGAATTACCACTTTCAGTAGATATATATGCATCCTTTTCCACTTTGATCATTTGAATAAATACAAGGATCCTTGAAATACAATCTATATGGAGAAAATAACCATCATTGTGAACCTTCATATTGCCTTTCAAGAAACAAGCAAATAAACCAATTTTCCTTTACTCAGGAAAAAAATAATACTACACATGACAAGAAGAGATACACCCATTTTCATGCCCTCTAAAAGTGACGAATCCCTGGTTGTCTACTTATTTCCTAAAATACTATCCAAAACATAAAGGAGGTTCTATAGATTCCACTGGTTGAGCAAGCATGCCTTAAAGCGACAAACTTTACTACACCAATAATGCAAAGGAAAGCGACAAATATGGCAAGATCCCAAAATATCCATTTAGTTAAATTGCAAGCAACCACAACAGCATGTTGCTAATGATTACCACAAAGAGACTAAATCCTATCCCGGTAGGGTGTTAAATTCGTGCAAAATCAACTATACATAAACTGCAACACTAGTATGCACTATGCAGTAAACACACATTTCAGATTTTTTTTAAAACATAGGCAACATGACAAAAACAACTATAGTAAAATTATCCACACAACTGAAATAATAAATGAAAATATTAAACATGACATGAATTATATGTGAACAGAAACCTCCACAAACCCAAACCTTAATTCTTCATGGGGAGACATTTAAAGAACTTGAAGCCCACCTAGCCACACAAAACCCTAATCCTCCCAAAAATCACCAAATGAACAAACCTTTACTTCAAATTCAAAATCAAGAAACAATTTTGAGCTCCATGTGTTGAGGTGTGAGAGAAGTATCAACAGAGACCAACAAAACATAAAATCATAACACTCACATCAACAGACGCAAAAAAGCCCTAGGTAAAACAACAGAGCAAAAACCCTAGCTTGTACCCACAAACAAAAAAAGCCGAAAAGGTACCAACAAAGCATCAATTGAAACCCTATACATCACATTGAAGAGAAATGTAGAGAAAACGAAATGGGAAAGTGAGGGCAAAGAACCAATACCGCCATGAAAAGTAAAGCAAGCGACTTTCCGGCAGCAGCTAAGAGGGTGTCCACCACCATAGCTTCCATTAGAGAGCACATCCCCAAAGCATTCTCTACAGAGCTGAAACTAGCCACCTCCATTGCTATTTGCTACCAAAAAATACCTACAAACTCTGCTACTTCTGCTATGAAAATTGAACACAAAAATGAAAAATCAGACAAAATATATAGAGCGAGAAACAAACAAAAAAGACACTGAAGAAGAAGAAGAACAAAGAGAAGCGAAGCGAAGAGACCTGATTGGGTTCTGGTCAGGGTTTGGGTTTGGGTACGGTTAGGTTTTTTGCGACCGAAAATTGTTATGTCCAGCCATTATTCTTTTTGTTATTTCCAATCATGGGATATTTTACATAACGGTATATTCTGGAAGGTAGTGGAAGCAAACAAAAGAAGGCCTGGAAATAGTAATTTCTGATTTTTGTTGGGTTTAAATTGCAATTTAGACTTTCGGATGGAATTATGTGTACTGTACATTTGGGTTGGGTCTCATCAAGGCCTTTTTTTGAATAATTAACATCATTGTGGGACCAAAATCTAACGGTCATTTTCTGAAGATAATAATCTTCCTTTCAATGTTTTAAAATCCGGACCGGTAGACCCGAATGTTGGGCCAAACCCGGTAAAACTCGGGCAAAATGATGTATCATGTTTATTTGAGCTCAACAAAACACTTCGATCGCGTGTAGATGTAGAACTCTCGTTATGACAGCAAGAATGGGGCGATTGTTAGAGATGAAGGAGAGAAAACAAATTAATCACAGAAGCTCAATGGCATATCGTGTATTGTGTGCTATTATAATACAAAATGGAAGAAACTCCCAATAAAACAATAGAGTTCACATCACGAAGCTACAACAGCACGGGAAGTAGCAGCACTCCGACTTAGTCCGAGACCTAGCCCCAATGGCGTGTTATCAGTTTTCGACTTCCCGTTGGTATTATGGGAGCATTGGGACGAATGAGCGTGACCATTCTTAGAAGGATTCATATTGATGGCAACATGCCCGTGTCCGTGTCCATTGCCATTCACGTGATGAGAATGGTTACTACCTCCATTCTGCATATTTGAATTCCTTGAGAGATGCATCATTCCAATTCCTTCCGAATGTGCAGACTCTTCTGCGCACTCCACATCTTCGTTGTAACCTTTGATCACGAAATCCCAACAATTCTTCTTCACGCCGTGGTCATAGGGATTTCGGAAACCCCCGTTCGGGCCTCTAAGGTAGCTGTACCGCAAGGCATTTGCCATTTCGTTTGTTGTGATATTGCGAGCTATCTGTAGTGCAGCAACAAAAATTAAGATTTAAAAAAAAATACTGATATAGAAGAACAATATACTTCCAAGAACGGCTAACAATGATTGAAATGTCGAATGAGTACGGAAATAATATTCTACAAGCAATAATGACCACAAGTGAAGACAATTTCTGATTGTAAGACCATGCCAACGGTCAAATCATACGAAACCTAAAGAAACTATCTGTTCAACTACGGAAATTGGTTATGCCATCAGATAATATAAGCTAGTAAAGCTGCCACTTTCCAGTGCATAACTGAACGGGCATGCGACTTATACAAATTAATATATAAAACTACAAAGTAATAGTGTGGATCTTTAGTTAGAACACCAATGAAATACCTGAGAAGCCTGCATAATAGTTAACACAGCCACACCAAAGAAGAGGAAAAAATCCGCCATCAGAAATACTACAGCACCCCCATGATGATAACAGACATGATTTAACCATCCTCCAAAATATGATGGGGCGCCTGGATCAGTCAATACTCCTGATTGCAACAAGCGAATTTCCTTTAGAAGAATAACCCAAAAGTAACTTCCAAAGACAAACTGAGAATCAAAACCAATGAAAACATACTTGCTAGAGCAACTGAGCCAGTAACTATCATTGCAGAAACTTCTAGAACAAGGAACATAAAGAAATCCCGTTTGTTTTTCTGCATCACAAGCGACAAACAACAAAAACATAATGTCAACAACTTGTCACGTTGATTGGCAACATGGAGCCTACTTGTTGCGCGCGTATATTTTCTTATGTTTCCTTCACTAATGAGGGAAGAAAATAATAAAGACGACACATGAAAAGCAGAAACTCGTCAATGTTAAAGTACCTTGCCGATGCAATTGGATACCCAAGGGCAATGATGGTCAAATTGTTCAACACAACGATCACAAGTGGAGCAATGCTTCGCACGAAGTGGCCTCACAATCTGATGAAAGCAAACCATCAATCATGTCAGGAAACAGCCAAAACAAACAAATATTATACTAGTAAGAGTTGTTAAAAAGCATCAAGATATTATCACCTTGCATGTTGCACAGAGTTGAGACCAATTGCCAGCCAGTAAAGCAGGGTTATTCATCTCTATCTTTAATAAAGGTTCCTAGAAAAAGATGATAAACAAAAGAAGGTATTCGTTAAACATTTATCAATTGAAAGCCTATATGCAAAAGTGCACATATCCCTGTGGCAAATGAATCAGTAAAAAATTAGAGTTGATGTGGTAAGTTCGAAAATAATTGAATGCTTGGTGATGCACTTTATTTATACATGCCAACACATTTTGTTGTACCACTACCAGTGACCCAAAGTTTACATTAATAGACGGCATACATTGAAACAGAAAACTTAGCACTGTTTCCCACAGTACAGAATAGCCATGACAAGAAGCCCATTTTTAATTATTTTTATTTATAAGTACCCCATCGTACCCGTATCTAGACTTTTTGGAAAATAGACGTACCGGGTACATCGGGTATTTGCACCCGTACTCATGCTTCATAGACAAAAAAATAGACAAATTTACATTTCTCGAACAAAAGCTACATGTACCGCAAGGACCACTTCTACTGTTAATAAAAAAAATGAAACTAAAAAATACAGCAGTGAAAAAATATCAAGTTGTAAGAGGTTGAAAGGAAAAGGAAGAAACCATACATCATCTTTCATGCTTTGTGGATCATGAACATTCATTCTAATAAAACCTGGATCTTTGCTGCAAAGTGGAAAAAAGAGAAACTTAGAACCAATAAATCAGAATAGTCAATTTGTTATTGCTATACATGCAAAGTCCCTAACAGGAGTCACATTATCATCTGAAATATGATAAGTGAATAAAAACTCAACTGGCAAATACTTCCTTAAAGCCAAATGACAATGTTACACCATAAGTTCAAGCAATGAACTTACTAAACTAGTATATTTTTTTTAATGTACAATAACAATTTCATTGATTAATTTAGGAATTTCACAAGATCTCATCAAGCAAAAACCAACAGCATTTTAAGAATAACAAATCTTACAATTTACACCTATTACTTTCATAAATACAAGGACTTGTTAATGAGATATTAAAATCAATGAACTTAACAAAATTAACAGAAATTTAGATGAAAGAACTTTATGCTGCAAATAGCACACCTGCTACACCGATAAAACATAACCAGTCCAGCAGTTGCTAGGATAACACCCAACCATGCAAACAAAGCATAGCCAACGGTTAACTTTGGTAGATCTGATGCTGCAATCATGGATGAAAAGAAATAAGGGTCATCATAATCTTTGGCAGAGAGATAAAAAAAATTACCCTCACAAAATTCAGGACATATTACCCATTATGACTGAATGCATATATGTCACCAGCAGTAGAAATATCACACACCAAAGTATAGGTGCAAGTCCTAATTTTGTAAACTTTCCAAGACGGCTACTCCCATTACATCGTTTGTCAAGCAACCTTCTTGCATTGCCCTGCAGAATCACAGTTATCAATACATACAGCAAAGGCAAGCTTCAAACTTACATTGCCAGAAAAAGCTGCTACAAAATGAATCTAAATATTTTCAACCTGAAAATTTTCAGTATCTAGCAAAACATGGAGAAAAATGCATTTGTGTGTGTGTGTGTGCATAGGCAAATATAGGCATGTTTGCAAGCGCAATTACAGCTCCTGAAACTGTTCATGAGATTTTACAAATTTATGTTGGTTGTCAACCTAACACAACCCTCCTCTTTTACCAGAATAGGGATCAGCCGTGTTACTAACGCACAAATGGAGCAACAGCAACGCAAACTGTGTTTGGACAAAATATTGGTGGGCCTGAAGGAGCACAGCCACTGATTCTAGGCAATCACAGAAAATATTGTGGCTCTCCCTTACAACCCTGCAAACGAGCCTTAAAGGTATGATGCGTTTAAAAGAGACAATATCTAAACAATATCAGTGGAAACATAAATAAGCTTTGGCAAATAGCAATCACCCCTTTTGTGCAGTACTTTAGTATTCTACTTTTTGCTATTCAAGGACACAAATACACTTTAAACATAATACTCTGAGCGGGAGTCTGAATGTGCATGATTCACCCTAAATGTAAGGCTCAAAATGATTGTTCAGAGGGGAATATTATACTTCACTATGATAAGATACCATGGATGGTTACCACAAGAATATTTGTGAAACTCAATTTAAAATATCAACCTGATAATAAGCTTACTTCCAGTTAATATTCACAATAACACTATAAGCCAAAGTCACATAACTAACCAATCTAAAGAGTTTTATGGAACACCTACAAGAAAAAAAGCAACTTGTCTGTGATTCTTATCAGACGCTAGCTGTGCTGGTGTAAGGCCAGTCTTATCAGTCACCATCAAATCCTCCTCCTTGCCAGCCTGCACTAAAACTGTGCATGCCTCTAAGTTACCCCTAATAGCAGCCCAATGGAGAGGAGTGCAACCTGAAGTAAATAAAAAGGAAGCATGACTAAGAAATACGATTCAGCAAGAATACTTCAATATTAACTAATTATGAAAATGACAGATTCTGGAGGCAAAATTTTAAAGCACAGCACAATAACCTACCCTCTGAATCTTGACGTCCCCTATATGCATCCAGAAATAAAAGAAGACGTATACAATCGGCAAATCCCTTATAAGCAGCCCTAAATTCTCCACCAAAAAAGTAAATATACAAATAAGAAACGATGTTTCAATAGCTAGGTATCAAACAAGTAACAAAATTCCTAATTTGGGAAACAATTTAAATCATTAAGCAAGTATACCGAGAAAGCAAACTCATTAAATTTACAACTGTTATAAACAATGGAAGACTATGTTTTGAAAAACAAGCAATCAGTTAAACAAATTGTAAAATGTAGTATATAATCAACAAAAAGTAAAAAGAACTCGAGTTGGTAAAATATAAAAAGAAAGAGAAACAAAATTCGTAAAGTTTTAATCTAATTAAATAGACATGGGTGCAAAATTGTATGGCCAATATAGAGATTAGATGCAATTGTGATCATGAATTAGGTAAGCCATTATGCCACCACATTATAAACCAAGGAAAACATATAATTAATCTTTGACAATAATAAGCATAGATGAAGTCAATATTCCTGAGTACCAGTGTAAAGGGCTTCTTCCATCATTATCAGGAACATCTGGATCAGCATTCCATTTCGAAACAATGTGATAGAGAAAAGCTGTCTGACCATATTGAGCTGCTACATGTGTTGTCTGCAATGATACCAAGTCTGATTATCATAATCAACACACCACTCAAGAGAATAATGAAGCAGGAAATTGTCTCCAATTACAGTAGGACATCAGCTCTGTAAGAGCACTTCAGTAGGAAATTAAGGCACTATTCTCTTTTAGACCTAAAATTCAGAACCATTATGTGATCCTGAGTTGATCATCTATAACATGGCACAATATCCCTTCAAATCAACCGAGTAATTTAGCAGATTCCTAAAAATTCCTTGCACTTCTCTCCTCATTAACATTTCTGGCAGTCTTTAAACCAGTAATATAGAAAGTTGCAAGCTTACACTTTTCTCTTCCTACTATGGTTTTTCATGCTCACTAGGAAAGGAATAAGAAAACAATTGATGATAAATGGTACATTGGTTTTCTTGCCTAACATACATATACAAGAGTATATGAATCTTCCTTGGTACGATGCACATTAGAAGTTACAAAAGATAAAACTGACCTGATAGCCATACATATCAGAAGCATTCACCCGAGCGCCCTCCTGAAGTAGAAGCTCAGCAACCTGGATACCACCCCGAACTGCACTCCAGTGCAGTGCTGTCTGGCCAGTATGATCTGCTACATTTACATCTCCTCCATGCTGAAAATTATTAAAATGAATACCTTATAAGTTGATACTTTCCTTCTAGTCAACTTCAAAAACTTAAATAAAAAAATGACATATTCTTGGTTGATTTGTATTAGATAGCCAAATCACTAATAATAACTGGCTGAGGTTAACCTTTTTTCCATTCCTGGATAGGTGATAAGAGCCCCAAGTTAAAGCTTAGTTTATCTTCCTTCCATTTTAATCTCCTCAGTTTTCTGACTCCGCCAAACCAAGAGGCAACTAATACTCAAATTCTAATTCCATAAACGAGTAAATTATTGATCAGAGAGCCAAAAGACAAAACTTCATTGTGCGAGAAGTGAAAACAGTACCCCGCCTAAAATCATCAACTACATTACAGGCAAACAAGATTTTAAAACCCTTTGGAATGGAATGCAACAGACAGAAAACCCCATCAAACAGCACAAAAGTTACAATCATCACTTCAAATCAAGCAAGCCCATAAGCCAAAATAAACAAAGATTAAAAAAGCTCACTTTTTTTTTCAAGCAATCACAATTTCAAAAATGACCCAAATGAATACAACTAACAAAACACCTCCCATGACCATAATCACCAAACCACAAGCACCGACATGCTCAATCACCAAAACACATGAATAGAAACAAAATCCACGAGAAAGATTGAATAAAAGAGACAAACCTCAATGATATACTGAGCGACCGCAGTCCTATTATTGAGCGCAGCCCACTGCAGCGCATAGTACCCTTGCCCATCAGGCTCCGACACCGAACAGCCCTCGCACTCCACCAATCTCTGCAGCTTCTCCAAATCCCCGTACGCCGACGCCGTGTACACGTCATTCCGCAAGCTATCGTCCGGAATCTCGGAAATTGCCCCAGACCCAGTACCGCCGGCAGCGTCGCCGGCGGAACCCGAATCGTAATTTCGGGGTTGGACTTCATCTACGACCTCGATCTCCGACGACATCGCGGGCGGGTCGGGGAAGGTGATTGCGGTGGTGGAGGAGACGGTTGAAATTGGTGGAATTTGAGAGAAACAAATCGGTTGCGTCGTTGACTGAGATGGGTTTTGGGATTAAATATGAATTTGAAGAAATGGAAAAGGGAAACGAAAATGCTGGTTGGTTCTAGGGTTTTTCTTACTTGGAATGACAGATATTTTTAGAGAGAGAGAGAAAAATAAAAATGATGTATTTGAGTCGTCGCCGTCCGAGTTGACTCACTGAAAGAGAGACAGTGCCCACACTCCCAAACCACTTGCCTATGGATTTCCGTAACTTGTAGTAGTGTCTTGTTTGGGTCTCTTAACAATCAAAAATTAATTCTAAATTAATTATTTACTAGTTCAAATTTAGCTCTAATCTTCCTAAAAAAATTTAAAAAATTTAATGTGATGAACCTAACATGTCTTAATTAGAATATTAATTAACTTATTATTATTATTGCAAAGATATTTTTGTCATTTTAATAAATATAGTAAAAAGATAAATTATTTTGAAATATTAATGCCAATTAAGGAAAAGATAAATGTAGTAATTATTGAATAAAAACAAATAGGCCAACATGGGTGTGAACTGTAAACCTAGCTAACCATAAAACTGCTGAGTTTCTGTACTTGCCTCCTTAAACCTTCAAGTTCAAGGCTACTTGCAGAATGGAAACCATAGTCATGTCCAGATATTGAAGCTTAAATGCTTGTCTTATTTAATTTTTATAGCCCCACAAACTTACATGGGTAGATATGTGTGTTTATTTCCTGATGCATGTGTCAAACACTCACAAGCTTAGTTGAGATTTTTTTTTTTTCATCTTTATATTTGGTTTTATTTATGTTAAATTGTATACGAGAAGTTGCTGAACTTTTGTTATGAGTGAGAATCATATTCTTAACCTTAATTTAGGGGGCCGGGGGATCACAGTAGCAACGACATGGACGCATGCCTAATCTGGTGGGGTGTGCACATAAAAATTAAAGACAATAATCTGGTGAAGCGCAAGCGGTATTGTTTGATACAACAATCACGTGTCGTTTCTGAAGTAATATAGAGAATGTGTGATGTTGCTTATTTGAGCTAGAATCGGCAATCTCATCGTTAGGATATTTTGAGAATGATACACCTAATAGTGTACTATGATGTAGCTCCTCCAACGGCTGCTGCTCCATAACGATTCTCCAATAAACAAAAATCACCAAGAAATTGGACAACTATTTTTCGTATAAAATTGAATTTTCGTACTCTCTTGATTTTGAGATTTCTTATAAAAACATTAAAGAGTTTACAATGAAAAAATAATGTTTTATTATAGATACAAAATGATATTTTATATCGAATATAGCTGACAAAACAAGTTTAAAGTGATTATACAAAATAGTTTTATGCAATTACCTCTAAACAAAAAATGATGGCTTGAACCCAAAGATAGTAGTGCAGTTGGCTACACAGGCTACGTGAGTGAGAAGAGCTTTTGTGTTCGATCCCCGCTCAATACACGCATGGGAGAAAGATGAGCTTTAATTGTGACTTACTCTCGAATGTGATAAAACGACTTAAAGATGTCAACCGCGAGTTTGCGGGTCCGTTCATAAATCTCATGGTTTAGAACGAAAAAAAAAAAAATAGATGGCTTGAATAATTAGGTTTGGGCCCCACTTTTCAGTTGGATTACGGTCTAACCTGAACCGGATCTTACTATATCTGGCTGTGCCAGCCCCGGATGCCACGTCAACATTAACACGTAACACAAGCTACAACAGGTGTCAATCACTTATTGGGTCTCCTTCGTCGACCTCTCTCCAGAGCAAGTAAAAAAAAGCTAAGCTCTTTCTCCAGACCGAGCATTCGTCTTCTTCTTCTTCTTCGCGAGAGGCTTCAATTCTTGAATTTTCACCTCTCAAATCGCAACCAAGAACGGTAAAATCAGAGTCGGAAAACCCCAGAATACCATGAAGCCACCATTTTTGTTGTTAATTCTGGGCTGCACTCTCTACAGCAATGTCATCGTCGCCGATCAGATATTCCCAGCTCACGTAGGTGGCACATTTGGTCGCAGCTCTCGCCAACCTAAATACAAGATCGATTTCCATCCACTGGAAAATCCCTTCCACCCAGTAAGTGCCCACGAATCTTCAATACCCATTTTCTGTTTCCAACAAATTTTCATGTTTCTGGACCAAACCCACCTTCTCAGATTCATTTTCTGAGATACCCATGTCCTCCGATTTTCTATCTCTTTACTAATGTATCGTCTTTAGCTGTGGAATTGAACTGGTTTCGTGTTGGAATTGTGTTTCTGCAGGAGGATGATCAGGAATCTGTGGTGATGCCTGACAAAAATGGGCACAAGTATTTGTGCTACTTGCCCAAAGTGGAGAAGACCATGAGTGGGAAGCCAGTGACCCAGCAAAATACGAGCAGCATGATTGTGGAGACTGAGAAACGGATCAAATTGAAAACCCCAGATGAGCTGCTTGAAGCACTCAAGGACAGATGTTTTATCCGGG
>JAYMTF010003540.1:0-14971 GCA_036897485.1 Pelargonium nanum | reverse complement strand
GAACAGATCAGACAAAATGCCCACAAAAAGCTTTGCTTCTTTGCAACCATTTTTGCTCTGTTATCAATTATTTGATGACACTTTGTGTGCATTTATGAGCTTATATATAGAGGACAGCAAGTTGGGAATAAGTAATTAGTCTAACAACCTTGCATTTGGCTATATTAATCTGTCCTTTTTGGGTAATCCATTATTATATTTTTCAAGATTAGTTTTACATTTACGCGGTTGGGTATAAATTAATGAGTTTAAACATATCTCATATTCTACACTAAGAGAACGTGAAAAAGGAGAGTAATTTGTTTAAATAAAGACTAAGAGAAGAGAAGACCATGGATACAATAATATTATATATGCTAATCAGATGCTAATTATATTGACCAAGAGCCATATGCAAAATTTATTAGTTCCCATTTTGTTTTTATTGGTTCAGAGAATACTCTACTCGGTCAAGAAGGTGTCGGGAACTAGGTGTCACACTACCTTAATAAACTCTTAACTCCATTTGACCTTTTAAAAAAATAATAAACTAACTAATGATACATAAAATGTCATATTTAACTGTATCTAAAGTTGCTTCTGCGCACTCACCTTGAGGTGATGTCATCTCCCCACATACAATTTCTTCTAGCTCTATCACCACTACAAGAAAAACAACTAGAAATATTGCATTCAAAACTTCATTCATAAATTCAATAGAAAGGAATTTAGGTTTGTTGGGACGTACATGATCAATAGAGTATTTGTCATTGCATGTGAAACAAAGACCCTTTGACCTTGCGTTCATTATATTCTGCTTGTGACAATTTCAAAGTCGATGATGAAGATGGAGCCGGCTTATGCATGTTGTCGGAGTCGGCGACAAAGGTGGCAATGGTAGTTTGCTATTTGGACGTGTCGTTGCAAATGGGTGAGGCGGCGTAGTACTTGTCTCGTGTAACTTTGCATAATTAACCATGGATGTCAAAGTGGTGGCCCGAGCCACTGGAACAAATTTTTGCAAGTTCGGTTGGAGGCAACCCAAAAAACATGACATCAACATTCTGTAAGATAATTTCACAATTTCAATAGGATCTAGAACAACAATTAATTCAACCTAATTATGTGATATTCATGTTTCTCTCACGAGCCCAGTTACCATCAAGTTGAGCTACATAATGAAATTATCCCATTCACTATTAGAGTATATGGGTCACACTAGAAATAAATATAACAATCTCCCACTTGGCCCATAATACGACTTCAAGATTCAACAACAATTGAACTATAAGTGCGCATTTCAATTATGTTGAATTTAAGTCATCATTAATTAAATTTCATTAATAGGATTCATGGTGGTCACAAGTTATATTATCAACAAGATTCCTATCATGTATCACACTATCAATTCAATTCAAGCAATAGTAACTGAAGCATAACATAATCCTCAGCTTTTCATGCATACAACATAATGTGAAATTTTATTAAATAAGCAAAAACACAACTTTAATAGAATTTTTGTAAGTGTCTTAATAATAATACGAACAATATATCATAGACGTATATATAAATTACAAATCATGTTAACAAGGACTTGTCCATGATACTCATAATTACAACATGACCATTAAATGATTTGGGTGGTAATCATTTAGTTAACGGATCCGCTATCATCTGTTTTGTACCAGTATGCTCCATCAACACCTTTTGTTTTTGTACTTCTTCTTTCACTGATAAATACTTTAAATCCATGTGCTTTCCACCCTTAGAATACTTATCATTTTTAGAGAAGAAGATAGATGTAGAGTTATCGCAATAAATCCTCACCGGTTTAGAAATATTATGGACAATACCAAGACATGAGATAAAATTCCGCAACCACGTTGCTTGAACTGTGGCCTCAAAACACACCACAAATAATGCCTCCATGGTGGAAGTAGCAATGACAGACTGTTTTCCACTCCTCCAAGAAACTGATCCTCCGGCTAACAGAAATACATACCCAAATGTAGATTTTCTCGAATCTACACATCCTGCATAATTTGAGTCTGTATAGCCTATCAGCTCTAGATGGTCTGATCTTCTGTACGTAAGCATGTGATCCTTGGTGCCTTGTAAGTACGTCCTAAGAAACTTCTTAGCAGCTTTCCAATGATCAATGTCGGGATTACTTTGATATTGACCCAACATTCCGACAACAAAACTGATGTCTGGTCGAGTGCAGGTTTGGGTATACATCAAGCTTTTTACAAGTGATGCATAAGGGATACTTTTCATTTCCCATCGTTCCAAATCATTTTTGGGACATTGTTGTCATAATTAGTGATGTGCTTGTTTGACTTCGGGTGAAAAGCAAACAAACTAGGAGTCTTGTTGTCTTGTCCACGTTCGCAAAGGTACTATCCTAAGTGTCAAATTGTTCTAATTAGTCTTTTCACTGGTCGATCCACGTAAGCTTGGGGGACCGGAGATTGATTGTTTTGGAGGGGTCTTGAACCTGTGACCTGCGAGGACCAAGACACCAAAGAACGATGACCCAGGGTGGTGGTTCTGGGACGCCGCCTCGGGCGTGAGAGTAAGATCTCTGGTGGATACCACAAAGCTCCTAGAGAGCGTTTTAGAGAGAGAAAGTATTTGTGAGAGAATGAAGATCCCCTTCTTCATGCAAGAAGACGGTATTTATACGAACCCCATTGTAGTGCCACATGTTGCCATGTGATTAGCCGAAGTCGAAGTGGATCCCACTTGGGAGGCTTGGAGCCCTTGCTGGCTAGGGAGCGCATTGCGCGCCTGGTCGGGCGAGGCCGGCCACTTTAATGGTCCCAGGAGCCGAGAGCACATGGTGAAGTCCTTGGAAGCCGCTACCGCGTGGGATAGGGTCCCAAGGGTTTGATGAGCCTCATACGTGATATGGATGACGTGAATGTGGTCCGTTGTGGCCATGGTCGAGCCGGACCCTGAATTAGCTTGGAGGGACGTCTCGTATTTGTAGCGCATTTGTAGACGGCCATGGGAGGATGTGGATGCTGCACGGATGAGCTTGGGTGCCTCATGGATGGCTCGGGCCATCCACGAACGAGGCATGAATGTGAGGTTCGCATGGACGCGTGGGCACGATCGCGTGCGGATGCAGAGGTGCGTGGCTTCACGGAAGGAAGCGTGCGCGCAGGCGCGGAGGTCCGCAAATAGATGCGTGGAGGCTTGGCGTGGATGCGCATAGAAGGATGGCACGGACGTCTCGTGGGAGGACGTGCGTGCGCGAATGGCGCCGCGCATGGATGGGTGCGTGCGCACGGGCGCGGGGACTCGCAAAAGGAGGGACGCGCGAGGAGGGAGGACGCGGATGCGCGAGACGCGAATGGAAGGCGGGAGCGGATGTTTGGATATGTGGTGGCAAGCGTGGATGCGCGCGGATGTGCGGATGGCGTGAGTGGATGCGCGCAGATGTGCGGATGGCGTGCGTGGATGCGCGCAGATGCGCGGATGGCGTGCACGGGCACGGATGGATCCGGGGAGCCTTCGAGTGACCATGGATGGTCATGGGAAGGTCACGGATTTTCGAGGACGAGGCCCGGACGGAAGCCTCACGGATGGCTTGGGCCATCCACGGATGAGGCTTTGTTGGCTTGTGCTTCCGTGGATAGATCCGGAAGTGCACGGATCTTTCGCGTATGATCTCGAACGGGTGCGAATGCATACAGGACGGCAACGGATGGACGTGGATAGGCATGGGATGACCGCGAAAGGCCTTGGCATGTTGGAGGGACATGCCGGTACGGACGTCTATACGGGTCCCATGAGGGGAGGCCCGTACGGACACGGATTCGTGCAAGGCTTTGATGTGGTCCTTGGAGGAGGTCCGGATGTCCTTGGATGAGCATGGGACGGCATGGCATGGGCCATGGATTGTTGGAGAAGCCTTAGGAAGGAAGTGGGATGGTGCAAGGGAGGTGCCCGTACGGACGTCCTTACAAGTCTTGATTGTGTGAGCCGGTACGAACAAGGACTTGACTTCTTTCCTTAGTCATTTTGGGTGCCTTGGCCCATCGACTCCATCATCTCGGGATGGTCTCGGGTCCATGGTGTTGAATGATGGGGCGCTCGGACGCCACATGTCGACTTGTAATTTTTCGATTTACTACTGATTTTTTGAGTAGAATCAATATTTTAATGAATGTCACCATAATCCAAGGTTTGGTCAAATGCATATTGCACGTCTTGTTCAAATTAACTTCAAGCTCATAAAAGAAATAATGCTTTACAATGTTGTTTGATCATCCCCTACTTACTTCACTTCTGGAAAAAAAATAATTCTTAAACGCAGAAATCAAATTTCAAGTTAACCATTCACATAAAATTTATAAAATCAGAAAATTTTAAATTAAATTAATTAGATATGGATACAAAATGAACAAACAATGTAATTATAACTCTCATATTTGCATTGCTAACATAATATTTGTACCCCTATAAATATCAAAATTAATATATAACATTTTTTTGGGTTGTTGTATTTCATTTTAACCACACACACAAAAATCACCAAAATTAGTGTTAATTATAGGAATTCACAAGGGCATATACCTTTTTTCGCAATGGTAGAATTGCTTACTCTCACGCCCAAAGTAAAATTCACGACTCAAGTCCTGAGATTTGCTTAATGGTGTGCATGCCTTAGATATCGAAGCCCAAGTACTCACATGTGAAAGACACACCTTACAAAATTTTAACATAACTGCATTTCTTACATGTTGAACTCAAGAAAATGTTAAGTTTTGTTTTATTTAATTAGTCATTCTGCGTTTACAAATTTATTGAGATATATATGCGTGACAATTAACAATTTGTTTTTTGTTTAGTCCTTGGTTGCCTTTAATATTTTGTCTAGAGTTCTTTTCCTTTTCTTTTTTTCTTAATTGAAAACTATATTACGTGATTTGTATATGTATTTTGTACAATATTTTCCAGGTACAATTACAAAATTAAATTTGTCTACCGTATTTAATTGGGTTAGATGATGTATACAAATTTTACATTAAATTAACAACATAAAATATTGATAACATACAATATAATAATTAAATTGGTAATTCAATTTACGAGGATATGTACCATTATTGTGAGATTTGGAAATAACTATTTTGGTACATAATTATGCTAATCTTTAAAAGAATAAAAAAAATTATTTTCCTAACTGAAAATTAATTACACAACGATAAATTTAGCACTGCATAGGACTCATCATCATCATTATCAGTAATCAACTGCAGTTTGAGGGAACAAAACCCAATTTAGTGTTGACCAAGTCGTATTCCCAGAGGTGTTGTTGTTGCATAATGTTACCAATGACTGAGTAGTCTTGCGATCTTGCAGGAACAAAGCCTATACACCTAATCCCGTCGAGAGGTGCACCCAACTCAACGATGTAACTACTAACCAATGGATGAAACACAGCTCCATCACAAAAATGTATAGCCAATTTGGGCATTAGGGACTCGTCGTACGTTGTGGCATTGAAACAGTACTCTAGAATGTTGGCTTCTACGGGCAGTGCAACTTGGGGGTATTTGGACAAGTGAGCTTGCAACGCATCCATCACGGGGCGGTAAGCTGGCAAGCTAAGCATGGTGGAGCTAGTTCCTGAGTCCATGATGGCTCCGCCATTTGCACTGAAGTCCCAAGTGGAGCGTGGGATGTCTAGCATTTTCCCCCCGACAGAGATGCCCTCGATGTTGACACCGTAGAAAATGTTGACAATGCCTAGAATAAGTTCTGTGTACTGCATTACGTTTCTGTTTTTCTCCACGTCTTTGTTTGGTCCGAATAAGAGGTAGCTAGTGATGTTTTTGGGACTCAAATGATCCACCAGGCAGAAGGAGAATTTGCCGCCCACTTCTTTTGCAGCTTGCATAGCAAAAGAGTAAGGGTGGAAGCCCATACCCAATATACCATCAGCTGAGTAAGTGGCACTCCCTTTGTAGGTCAAGCTGCAGCCCATCAACATCCGCAGTTTTTTCCCGTGCAGCCTGTGGCCTACTATCACTGTCTCGTTGGCGAAGAACCCGAATGTGTTATCCCCTCCTGTGTATCTATAATTAGATTTGTTAGACAAATATATATCTATATATAATGTATTGTAACTTATAACTTATAACCTAGCTAGTATATAGCTCCTTTTTAGTCATATTACTTTCTAATGGAATTATCTTGTTACAAAAACTTAATTCTAGAGGGCCCTGTGCTATTATACATTAATTAATAAGGTCCCCACGTGGTCTATATATTATTAAAGGACCCAGTACACCATCGCATGTAATGTCTACTCTCATTCTACCATGCGAGGTATGAGTCCTCTCTAATCTTTTCTTGTGATGCAGGAATCTAGCTTATATATTTAAGATTCCATTCAAGAAGCACAATCAAGGAATTCCTTTTATCCAATAGCAAAGCCAGACTTTGTAGAAATGGAAGGCGTAAAATTTTGGACGATGTTAGTTAAAATTAGAGGCCATCACATCAATTTAATGATTGAAACCTTAAAAACAAATTGTAAGAGAGAATGCAACATTTTTCATTATTGATAGTGGCGTTGTCTACATCTATTTTGAATTCATAGGTCATTTGTTTGAGTTTAAGGGTGGAAGGGTAGACGACTTCCTACAACAACTTACCCCTAGCTCTGCCACCGGTTCCACCACTTATCAACCTCATTCTTAAAATGAATGTGTAATTTTTTTTATAAAAGTAAACACATTACCATGTATATTTATGTGAACTTAAGAAATTAAAAAGGGGATATGACTTACGAATGATCAAAGGCACAAGGATCTTTGGGAGAAGGGCAGCGGGGGAGAGAGAATAGATCTAACAAGTCCTCCCTACATGTATGGGATGAACAAGGAATAGTCCTGAACGAGGACGATCGGTAGGCCTTGAAGATCCTCTGGCCGGGGACATTATGGTGTCTTCGATACCCCTGCACGGCATCATTAATTTCAACCGGCAACATTTTCTTGTCCCGTCGGTGAAGCTTACATTTCACCCATGTCAAGCAACTCCCGGTGTCCGCAATAAGAAATAACTTCTGCATTGGCGTGCCCAACTTGAGCTTCACCCCATACTCGGCCGAACCAAAATCTGTGGCTGAGTGGATGGGCAAGCCAAGATCACCGGACAATTCTCGCTTTTCCAAATCTTTCCTATTAATCCTCCTGGTGCTGCTGGTGGTGGTGATGCTGCTTGGCGCCACCACAGAATGTCGTGCTACGTCCTTGGCCAGGAGCTCTTGAAGACGCTCAAAATGGGTTTTGGGCGCTTGAGCGAGAGAATGCCGATGGATTAACTCCAATCTCATTGAATTATCTTCATCTTCTTGATCATGATCTTCTTCAGAGAATCTGTGAGGCAATGCAGATACAGCAATAGGGCCGTCATGGATGATGATTATGGACAGTAAGGTAATGATCAATAGGAGAGAAATAGGCCTCCCCTTTTTCATAATGGCTCAATTAGGAACAAAAAGAAACTACAATATCATGATTTCACAATCACAATGTAACGGGACGATGACCACAACAACGACTAGAGGAGAAAAGGAAAGGAAAGAGGAGGGACAAGTAAATATCCAGAAAATGAGGGCACTACAATAGCTATTTTTAGATATTTATGGATTGTATCCATCAAATGTCATCTTTTGCTCTGCTTCAACTTTTAGCAAGAGACACAAAAAACAGTGGTTGTGAAAAGTTTACACTAGAATAAATATTTTTGTTGTCCTTAATTATTTTCAAAAATGAAAACTGAAATAAATGAACATATTTCTCTTTTGCATTTAAGGTAATTGTGGGGCCAAATATAGAAATTATAATGCAAGATATTAGTAACATATCTAATGCAAGTATGTTAAGTTGAATCTCACATTGTCATTTTCTTCATGAGAAAAAACTATTTGTCTTGTCCTAAACTATGCACAAAATCTATTCGACATATTAAATGTCATGTTGTAAATCAAGTTTAATAAAAAAAATTGTGATTCAAGATGATTCATATGTTTGACTCCATCAATACACGCGCACTAGACTATTTGTCTTCTTGTCCAAATGTTGAGATTTTTTTAATTGTTTTGTTCTAAGTACAAGCTCCATTGAGATTCGGTCTCTGAGTCTTGATATTGTAACCTACGTGACGCAATGCACCAAAAAAATAGACTATGGATATATTTTTGGGACACCGCCTCAGATGTAGAGTAAAACTTCGGCCAAACGTCAAAAATACTTTAGATAGAATTTTAGAAAGAGAAACTAGAGAGAGTGTAACAAATGCTCAAATAGAAATCATTTCCTCTTACTAAGAGAAAGATAATTATACTTACTAACAATTATCGCCACGTTCTGACGTATGATTGGTTGTTGATATGATAGGATCCGCTTTAGGACCCACTTGTGCCTTAAGATCTAACATCTTGGGCGCGCCGGTTGTGGGCATCGGGCGATTATGAGAGTTTCCATGCGTCCCTTGTGTAAACAATATAATATCAAAACCCTTAGAATCATTTATTGCTCGGGATAACGTCCTATGAATTTAAGAGGTACGAGTTGTTGTTGTACTTTGTCTAGTAAGGTGATGAGCCTTCGAGAAGGCCTGAGGTGGCAATGTCAGGTTTCAAACATGTTCACTAAATGTCAGATCTTCCCTAAATCCTCTAAACTGTCTTGGATGTGACGAAATCGGCCAAATTAGAAAACGAGCAGCAACTCATATCTCGTAGTGTTGATCAAGGACATTTTCTTAACTTGTGTCACAACATAGGATTTCATGTCGCGACATGTTTAGGCTATGTCTTGAATCAAATTGCGCCGAGTTTCCAAATGGTCATGGAGATATCCATGTCACGACATGGCTTTTCATGTTGCGACATAATTCAAGATGAAGCCGCGTTCTGGTCTGAATGTTCTAGCAGTCTGAGAGTTGCGACGTTTAAGGGAGACAAGTCCCTTGGCTTGAGGCGAGTCTCGCATCACGGGTATATTCTTTGGAGCAAGTTCTCCGAGTTGTGTTCCACAAGCAAATCACCGAGCACAGATTTAGGAGCAAGTCCGCAAAATCGTGGTTCAAGAGCAAGTACGCAAAGCCACATTCAGGGAGCATGTTGGCGGAGTTATGTTTTGGTAGCAAGTCAGCAAAGACTAGCTCTGAGAGTATGTCTACAAAGAAACGTTCTTTTCTTCAGAGAGAGTTCATGAACAAAACCCTGAGGATGCAATGAAGCACTTACAGATAATGTGTCTTCCAGATGCTCGTTACAGGGGAGCTAATCATAGTGCATCACGAAGAGGTTGGGTTCACAAAGTTTATAAGATTACATAACTCAAGACCCAGATGGAAGCACTGGATAAGTAATTTATAGAAAAATCTAGACTAGCCTAAAGAAATTAGGTTTGACATATTAGTTATGTTACATGTGGAGGGCCTACCCCTAAGAAGAATGTACCGAGACTAAGCAAGTTAACTACATGAATTACAAATAACAAAGTTACAACCCTAATAACACAAAAAATGCTTCATGTAGTCAACAAGTGGCCCAAGGGAAAAGAGATTCCCAACAAGGGCCACATGGTTATTCATATCAGAGGCAAGCACACTATCCTGCTCAAAATCAAGCGTCTGCTAAGAAAATTCCAGATTGAGAGGTGGCGATAAGTAAACTTTCCAAAATCTCTATGGACAGAATTAAAGGCAATGAAGTTGCAACAAATAAGAGATTTGAGAAGATATAAATAGCTCGTCAAGTGTTTGCACCGTAGAAAAATTTAGAATTTCAGGTGGGGCAATTGGTCGACAACATGAATAAGAGGCAAGCATGCACATTTCCAAGTCATCTGACGGTGAAACCTAGAGATCATATCAATTCAGTTACATTTCAAAGTGGGAAAAAGATGAAGACTTTAGAGAATAAGATTTCAACGTCAGCAGAGAAGGAACCCGAAAAAGAGGCCCATGGAAGTTATGAAAGAAAAAGAAGAATTGTCAAAGGAGAGACCTCTACTCAAGCCTTCTTATGAACATGCTCCATTCCTAAATAGGCTGAAGAATAACAAGTTGGAAGATCAATGTATAAAATTTTTCAAAATGATCAAGGGGCTTCATGTGACTCTTTTATATGCAGATGCACTCGATCATATGCCTCAATATATGAATTTCATGAAGACCTTCTTGGCTAATAAAAATAATTTAGTAGAGGGGGGCGAGTCAATATGAACGAGAGTTGTATCGTAGTAGTTAGTTGATCTCAAAGAAAGTAAATGTTCCTGGGAGCTTCTTTATGCCTTGTACTATCGAGGAGAACACTTTTAGTGTGTTATGTGATTTCGGGGTAAGTGTCAGCCTGATGGCCTAATCAGTTTATGATAAGTTGGGACTTAATGAAATAAAGCCTACTCAGACAAAACTCCAGTTAGCAAATGGATTGATAAAATATGCATGTTACAAATTTCAATTGTTTGGACTATATTCA
The DNA here is from genome assembly GCA_036897485.1 of Pelargonium nanum. Classification (NCBI taxonomy): domain Eukaryota; kingdom Viridiplantae; phylum Streptophyta; class Magnoliopsida; order Geraniales; family Geraniaceae; genus Pelargonium; species Pelargonium nanum. The sequence goes on along the minus strand of JAYMTF010003540.1, from coordinate 4,479 downwards.
ATTGTTATTGATCTTTGTTCAATTTCTATGCTCCACAAGTATCTCGAGACAAATTGATTCTATGTAATCGACTTCGTGAGGTGATTTCGACATCGTCTCTCCCTTGCTCGCTCGCTCGAGATTTCAATAGTTTCAGGAAATAATTTGGTAATTCAATAGCAAGTCGGCTTGCTCTAACGATGTTGATGCAGCCTAAAGAATCATAAGTCTCAAAATGAATGATATGACAATACATGGCCACCTCAACGCCACGTAAGCAACCCGGTTCAACTCTACGCGCCCACGCTTGACCCATAACCTGAAAGGCTTCAAGGCCATGAGATCACTCATATAAAGTCCCAAAACTCCTCTGAGATAAACCAGAGCAAGCAAGAACTCTCAAAGGCCTCAAAAGCACGAAAACCACTCCCAACAGACCAAATGCCTTGGCATCAACATGCATTATCGCGGCAATGGTGCTTGTCCGGGCGGCAAGAGCAACTTGTCCCGTCGGACAAGCAAGCCTTGTCTGAACCAATTGCCGCGGGATCAGCATGCATTGTCGCGACAATCGTGTATGTCCCGCCGGGCACAAGCTACTTGTCCCATTCCGCGACACGCGACCCTTTTCCTCAATGACAAGTGAGTCTTGTCCTGCTCTACGACACACGTCTCCTCTTCCATGACTCTGGACATGCCATTGTCTCACTCCGCGACAAGTGACCATTTTCCCATCCTCCATGACTCCAAACAAGTCTCTTGTCCCACTCTGCAAAAAGTGACCCTTGTCCCTCCTCCATGACCAGCTCTCCAAGTAATGCGTCTCGTGCTCTAAAGAGCCAAACATGGACAAGGATCTCTTACAATTGTGTTAAGTGTTTCTCGACACTTGGGAGACATGAAAGCTTCCTCTCCCAGCACAAGCCTCCCCGCGGAGCACAAGCCTCCTCGCGGAGTGGTAGGTGTCCGACAAGTATACCGGAGCCGACCTCGTACGTAATATAGGTCGGTGAAGTCCGAGTTATCGTGTGCACAAGGAACTCAGGCGATTCTACTAGCTTACTTAGTTATAGTGTACTAACTACGGGAAAGCAATTAAACAAATAATTGGAGAGTGTAGTGTGTGATAATGAACAAGCATGTAAATAAGTAAATGGAAACGGAGTAATGGCGGAAAATAGAGTTGAGAAGTGGTACGCGGTGGACATGAACGTGATCAGGATGTAGTTGATATACATAATTATAATGGAATAATCTGTTTACCAAAATGTGATTTATTAGGTTAGTTACCCAAGCCTGCTTTTGTACACAGATGTCCCTTGTAAGGATCCTCCGTGACTTAAGACGAATACGCCGGCCAACAAACGACCCGTACGTAATTTTCTCCCCCAAGCATACTACTGCAAGGGGGTCACATACGCCTTAGCCTTGATTTTGGATTTGTATAGGGCATGGGATGCTCTAGAGAATTTGACTTTTTGCTATGTTTTCCTCGATTTATGGCCTATTCTTGCTTGTTTTGCAATCTTCTTCACTATATGAGCTTAAGTGTGCATTTTGATGGTGTTAGAGGTTATTTTGAGTTGATATGTGCTTATGTGCTTATCCTTGATAGTTTGACGGTTGTGGTAGTTTTTTATCCAGATTTAAGGTTGTCAACATTGTCATATGAGTCAAGGGTGGGAGCAAAAATTGAAGAACAACTCAAGAGGTACAAGAAAGAGCATGTACTGCGGCGGATTAATGGTTGCCCTAGGGCGGGATTGATTTCCATAAAGTTTCGCCGTTTGGCTGACGCCACGGCGGAGAGAAGTGAGTCAGCACGAGTGGGTGACGTCAGCATATTTGCTCCGCGGCAGAGAGGATGTGGCGTCGTGTCAAAGATAACAATTATTTTATAAATAAGAAAGTGTCAACTTGAACTTGGTGAAAGCCACTAGAGTAGAAAGTGTCAACTTGAACTTGGTCCCTATTGCCTTGGGGCCTTTCGAGTCTTGGGTCAAGCGTGGCCTTATAAAGTCGAACTGGGTTGCTTGCATGGCTTCAAGGTTTCCACGTGCTGCTATATCATTTGTCTTGTAACTTATAATTTTTTGAGTAACATCAAGATCCCTTTGTGTTGTTAAGGTCAAATATATGGATTCTAACATATTTACTTAATGTTATTATAAGGTATTGAACCCCCGGCAGCTGTGAATACCAAGAGAATTGTCAATGAAGCTCTAAGCTGTGAAGTACCAAAACCAATTGAGGATCTAGTTCCAGAACCATCTATAGAGCCAACTGCAGAGTTGTCTTCGGGTGGAAGAGGAAAATGGGCAACAAAAGGAGTTGGTTTGTTGTCACGTGGGAAGGCATGGAGAACATCTCGACAAGCTCGGGCAGACTTTCAGCCAGAGATTTCTATTATTTGTTTTAGCCAACCAGAGCCACAAAGAACAACTTATGTTCAACCAAGAATCATTTTGTCTCAACTCGAGTCCTCTGCGTCTACTAGTCGATCGGTGAGTGAAGGTCTCACTGAAATGCATACAAGGAACTTGAACAGTTGGGTGGAATCCCTAGTTGGATTGACAAAGAAGAAGTAACCTTGTATTGTTGATGTGATTGTTGTTTGATTTTTGGAAAACAGGACCTGGTTTATTTGTGTTTGTTGGACAACTTCTAAGTTTCTTTTTGTGTATGTGTTATAAGGTACTTGGACAAAGTCTAAGTTTCATTTTGTGTCTTTGTTGGGTTTTGGACAAACTATAAGAATACAACAATGTCTGTTTGAAATGGATTTTTGGCTTGCACGAAAATGTTATCAAGTTATGAATGAATTTCAAACTTTCAATTCATTTCATGTACATTGAAGAATGAGTTTTGTTTGTAACATTTTGAAATTTCTGGTTTCATGTACACTGAAGAATGAGTTCAAAATAACATACATATTGCATTCAATTGGGACAAAACTAACGTAGATGCACAACTTTTATTCATTGTAAAACAAGTTACATCAACATTGGGAGGGCACTTGCACTACAATTTTAAGACACAATAGAACATTTTTTGCACACTATAACACACATCAACATAAACCATATCAATTGAACTAGTACAACAAATTTATCCCAACTTCTCTTAGTGTTCTTCATTTGTATTCGTTCATGTTATATTGCTTCCACATGCTCAGCTTTCGTGACCACTAAGAGGGTTTGCAATTCAGAAATCTCTACTTCCAACATTGTATTGGCTTCCATCAAAGTCTTGATATGGTGCTCATTCAACTCACGCAACAGTGAATGATTGGTAGTTGCCTCATCATTGTCCACCCAACCACCTAAAATAATCACAGTAACTTATTGTTATGAAAATGTTTTTTCAATTTTCATATAAACTAATTCATGATATTTTTACTGAATAACATTCTCTATTCATTCAAGTACTTTTGTTAATTGACAACACTGTGTTTTAATGATAACAAACATTGAATATATTGTTCAAAAAGTTTAATTAAAAGTTTCCATGCATGAAAAACTTTAAGGCTATCATATTTTCATAGTTAAATGATTTAAACAGAATTTTGTAAACTTTTTTTTGGCAAAATAAACTATTGGAAGAATCTGTCAGCAGCAAGCTTGTTTCAAGGTTCAACTTTGAAAATTCATATCTAAGTAAATTATTATTCAAAATACGTTTGGTTAGTCAATATAGAAATATATGTATGTCTAGTATTTACATGAGAAATTTTTTTTATTTTAAATGTTTATATAAAAAGATATTAATTTTTTAGTAAAGAGACATCAAATCGGTCAGAGCAGTTTTTGAGTAAACTTTACGGAATTAACTGCTTTTACTTAGACATTTTCATAATTCACGTGATATACCATTGAACAAATACATGAGTCTTGTTTCAAATGCAACAGACTTTATAACTTTTGGAGTTTTGAATAGAGAGATATGATCATTTGAGTGACCAAAGGTCTTTTTGCCAATTCTTGACAGCAAACACTATCTTCACAAAATCTTGTATTGTCAAGTCATGCTCGAGTTTCAACCTTCTAAACATTATTGAAAAAACTAAATGAAGATGAAGAAAAGATATAAAAGTCTCAAATAGGCTATAATACGGTGGCTAAAGTTTTTTAACTTACGTGTTAAATTTTGATAATTGGGCTACACATAATGGCTTGAGCTTCCCATACTAAAAGGCCAACCTTATTAATAGGGTTTCACTTGCACCATTAAACTTATTTAATTTCCTTTATATATATTCGATGTGGGATATTATCACCCACTTCAACACTCCCACTCACGTGTGAGTCTCACATTTTTCTTTCATTGGTGAGCTCGACAGGTGCACAATCGGGGGCCTTTTAAATCAGCACTCCTCCTCACATGTAGGTATATTTCTTCACACGTGGGCCGATGCAGGCATATCAATCTTCAAACGCGCCGGAGACCACAGGGGGAGGCAACATAAACGGGCCACCTTCGGGCCAAGGCCTGGATCAAAAC
>JAYMTF010003539.1:0-14975 GCA_036897485.1 Pelargonium nanum | reverse complement strand
GACTCGAACCCGAGACACTACGGTACCTAAGTGGTGTGCTTACCACTTGGCCCATAGGATGTTGTTTCCAGTAGCCTATTAGGTGTTGGTTTCGTATCCTTTTACGGATTTCAATGTTATTGTAACAAGAGAGAGAAGAAAATCCAAGTAAAATTTTATATGATTTTTATATTTGCAACTAAATGTTTCACCAAACATGTTTTCACAAATGCATGTGTTTTTTGATGTCAATGTTCATACATTCAAAATCCGTTGAAGCCTATTTTTTCATTGTAGATTCATAACTTTTTGTTGTTGATCTGCGGCGATAATGCCTTCCTCGGTTATTTGGCAAATTCTTGTCGTACTAGTTGAGATAAATATACATAATGTCATATAATACACAATCACCAATTATATTATTAAAACATTTTAATGTCAACTGCATTATCATTTCAAACAAAACGAAAAATAGAGAAAGAAAGAAATTGCAACTACAAAGTATTTTATCCTCAGTACATGTTCATTGAGTTGCCTTCATTTGATGCTCTCAAAATTTTGGTGCTTCAAGTCTGTTGAAAAAACAAAAATGTTTATCGATAATAAACCAAATAAATAAAATGTGAATTTCAACTTTTAAAATTTGTAAAGTGAATACGAAAACCCACATTTTTTTCTAATGACGAGCAAAAATACTTTTATTCCAAAGTATTCAGCAAGTCCTCCTTTTTTCTATGTTGCTTCCCCTTAAGATCGTAATAAAACTACATGACAATATTCAAATCCAAAACTAGATTAAATACATTCATATAGAAAATCAAAATAACATTTTACTTATTTTGATATTTAGAGTTCGGTTGATAACCATTCTTCTACTTTATGAAATCATAATTTTGGTTTAATATCAATTTTGTAATTTTCTTTTGAAATTAAAATCTATTATCATAGTAAACATCGCTAAGACTCCTAAGGTTTCTTCTTCCTCTGTCGTTTTGAGAGTCAATTAAGGTTTTCATACGGTTGCGCCTGATTTTCAGAGCGGCGGCGGTCTCTTGAATTGAAAGATAATTAACTGCGGTCTTTCTCGTAACTCTTGCTTTGATAGCAAGCTAAGGTGTTGTTAGGTTTGTGTATTGACGGCGTAGATTCGCGACGAGTTTATTTCGATTGGTGTGTGCATAGGGCAATTAAAGATCTATGACGATTGCAGAGAAGGAGAATGTGGCTGGGATATGGGGGTTCGATTGGAGCCCTCAGATGAACCTTCGAGTTTGTTACCAAATCATATGGCAGACCCGATGGTGGCGAGGGGCGATCGGCAACGACTTTCACGCGATCGTTTTCAATTGTTCGCGGTTCTTTAGGTGGAGGGGGAGAATTTCAATGCCTTCGGCTTGCTCATTCAAGTTGAAGGGGAGGATTCTAGTGCATTCGACTTGATTTTTCAGGATGATTTAGTCATTGTTACTAAATTTGGTAGCATTGAGTTTTTGTTTGCGGGTTGGTCTGCGAACCGAGTGCCCCACGAGTTAGTTCGGTTCTCGGCTTCGTTGTCAGGCTTGTCTGGGTGGATTGATTTTCAAACCCCCAGTTTTATGGTTTTTTTGTTATCGTTCGATATGAATTAATAAATTAGAATCTTTTCGTTCAAAAAAAATCTATTATCATGGTATATATGCTTCAAAAAAAATCTACTATCATAGTATCATTGCATATCGTTTTTTTATTTAATTAAAAAATTATAATTACTCTTGTAAGAACAAGAGTAAGTGAAATCTAATAAAATGCTGGTTTGTAAGCGAAATCTAATCAAATGCTAGTTTGTAATAAAATTTTGAGTTATGAAAAAATTATTACAGATTATTTCATTTCGTTAATTAAAAGTAAATTAACAAAAACTTGTCCCCCCATCGCAGTTTGTTTTGTATTCTCTATAGATAACGAAAAAAAAGTTTTCGCCCGTCGCAAGTCGACTTGTTATATTCTATTAAATAACAAAAAAAAAATTTCCGTCCGTCGCAAATCGTACCCATCTAATCATACAAATATATCCTAATTTTATTCATAAATGGAACTCAATCGTTTAATAATCTCATTGATTATTATTAGCAAAATCTATTTCAAACAACTATATAAATAATAAAAAATTCAAAAAGGCATCTTCAACTGAACAATTCAAATATTCAGCTATACATCATTTCTTTACTCCTTCCATAAAAATCTCTCAAAATTGAAAACAGTTACAAAAAACAAAGAAAATAATGAACATGATTATTTAGGGTAGTCAAATGTTTCCAACCACATTTAATGTCAACACACAAAACACATGTTAGTCATTAATCAAGTAAATAGATAAAAATAAAAATCTGAATCATGATAAAAACCAGAATAAATCAATAAATTAAATAAACAATAAAAAAGAGTTAAATAAAAAAACATCATAATTATACCCAAATTTCGCGATTAGGCGCGTAAATCCTCTTCTCGGCCAACCAGCCGTCAAGAAGCCATTGGTGATCCACACTCAGCTTATCATAATAAACGAACACCACGATGGTGGCTCTCCGCCCCCGCCGCCATCTATGCCGGACTCTGTGGATGGCTTCAAGTGTCTCCGGTTACAACAGCCGCTGATGGCTACGTGGCCCCATTGGTGACTTTACCACAAAGTGTATCAAGTAATTAACGACATTATCTAACCTCAACACATTGACAACGTCGACACATCACAAAGGGCCCAACGCCAGCGTCATTGTCGTTCTCATTACCATGTCATGACACACATACATTATCACTAGGTGATAAATATTCAAAATCCGATGCAACATCATTGCAAATTCATAACTTTTCGTTTGTTGATCTGCGACAGTAATGCCTTCCTCGGATATATGGCAAATTTTTGTTGTACTAGTTGCGACAAATATACATTATCACCAAATTATATTATTGAAATATTTTAATGTCAACTACATGATCCGTTCAAACAAAACGAAAAAATAGAAAAAGAAATTGCAACTACTAAGTATTTTCTCCTCAGTACATGTTCATTGAGTTGCTTCCCCCTGCTGCTCTTATAGTTATGGTGCTTCAAGTTCTCCTGAAAAAAACAAAAAAAAAATGTTTATTGATAGTAAACCCAATGAATAAAATGTGAATTTCAACAATTAAAATTTGTAAAGTGAATACGAAAACTCACCTTTTTTTTTCCAATGACGACTACAAATACTTTTACTCCAAAGTATTCAGCAAATCCTCCTTTTTTCTATGTTGCTTTCCCTTGAGATCGTAATAAAACTACATGACAATATGGAGATAAAAAATTAGATTAAATACATTCATATAGAAAATCAAAATAACATTTTATTTACTTTGATATATATTTAGAGTACGTTGATAACTTTTTTTTTTCTTCTAATTTATGAAATCATTTGGGTTTAATATCAATTTTGTAAATTTCATTTCAAAAAATCCACTATCATAGTATCATTGCATATCATTTTTTATTTAATATTTATAATTATACTTTTGTAAGAACAAGAGTAACTAGTGAAATGAAATCTAATAAAATGTTAGTTTGTAATTAGTGGTGAATATCAACTATAGTTCGGCTGAGGATGTTACCTTTTTTTTTTTTTCTATCTATAATTCCTAATAGTTCTATTCATTTTTAAATTTTGGAATTATAAATAAAATCATTACAAATTATTTCATTTCATCTATTAAAGGAAAATCAACAAAAACTTGTTACGGGTCGCAAATTGTTTTGTATTCTCTTTATTGATGATGAAGAAAAGTTTTCACCCGTCGCAATTTGACAATTAGATAAAATGAAAAAAAAAATTCCGTCCGTCGCAAATCATACTTATCCAACTAATACAAATATATCCTAATTTTTTCGTAAGTGAAACTCGAACATATGATTAATAACCTCATTAATTATAATTACCAAAATTTATCCATCACAACTAGAGACAAAAAAAAAAAAAAAATCAAAAGAGGCTTGTTCAACTAAATTCAAATATTCAGCTATCCATCATTTCTTTACTCCTTCCATTAAGGCATTAACCCCCCCAAAAAAAAAAACACTCAAAACTTAAAAACAGTTACAAAAAAAACAAAGAAAAATAATGAACATGATTGTTTAAGGTATAGTCAAATATTTCCAACCACATTTAATGTCAACACAAGAAACACATGTTAGTCATTATTCAAGTAAATAGATAATTAAAAAATCTGGATTATGATATAAAAAAACAAAAAAATAATTAATTAAAGAGTGCGCGGAATCTCAACCATGGCTGAGACTCTTAGACAGGAGACAAATAAAATAGATCCGGAAGGGGCGCGGAAAAAATTAGTAGGACAGGTATGAGTGTAATTGATGGGGTGACATCACATCAACCAATAAATCATAGTGATATTCTTTTTTCTCTAAATCAAATAAACAATTAATAAAAGTTAAACAAAAAACATCAGAATTATACCCAAAATTTGCGATTAGGCGCGTAAATCCTCTTCTCGGCCAGCCAGCCATCAAGAAGCCACTCGTGATCCACACTCAGCTTATCATAATAAACGGACACCACGGTGGCGGCCCTCCGCCCCCGCCGCCCTCTCCGCCGGATTCTCTTCACGGCCTCCAATGTCTCCGGGCACAACCGTCGTTGATGGCTACGTGGCCCGCGTCCCATGATGACCCCACTCTCTTCCGATGCTATCACCTCCGTCCCATTGCTCGTGACATAGTAGATATGGCCGTCCGGTGGCTGACGACCGTCTCTCGATCGTGGCAGGGGCTGAGGCGGCGGCGGCCCCGCATTGGAGGCTCGCATCTTTAGTGCAACATATGGAGGCATATTTTTTGGATGGATGGTGAAAGAGCAAAATGTAGAGATGTGAGTAATAAAATGATGGTGTTGTCAGCTTCTATATAGTGAAGAGCACAGGGTGGATATGGAAACTGTCATTAAAATGCAAAATGAGAGTTTTGCTAGCAATTAAGAGTGACAACTTTGTTATTTTGTCACACTATGAAATTCAACTAATTGTGTTGTCAAGTTTGTCTCTTTTCATAATTTCAGTTGCATGTAATAAATGATCATATGTGAATTTACCTAAGTATCAAATTGATTATTGGAGTTTATTTTCTTTATTATTTTTATTTTTCAAATTATAAATATATCCAAAATGTATATTTGACTTTTTTTCTAGTGCTATTAATATAAGCTCATAATGCATGAGTTACTCAACAAGTGTTATAATTAATTGTTTGAGTTAACGGGCAAATTAAGTCTCCAACTTTTAGAGAGTTGCACATTAATTAGTTACCAAAATTCTAATGATTTAAAATAATTTTTTTAACTATATCGCTTCGTCAATAATTTTGAGTGTTGATTAACATTGAAAGTCGAGTGATGATACATAAAATATTATAACTCATTACGATGAATGATGATGTCGCACGTGGCAATACCCTAGTGTCTTGTTATTCTCAACTTCAAAAATCAAACACAACAACGTCTCAATTCTGGGAGGACCACATTCGTGCTTGGGACCTCGAAATAACTCAAATAAATTGTTTTGCATGAATGTCAAAGTATAGTCAGATCTGGACTACAACATCGTTCCTATAGATCGCAGTCTTGAACCTACGACAAAACTCAAGAGTCAAGCCCAAACAAGGAGCTCGGCGACAGCTCTAGGGTCGCAACCTTGAGCCTACAAGGTTGCGGCCTTATAAAAAGAAATATTATACCAGATAAAATTGATGAATGATGACTTAAAGAATAATAATTAATTAAGTTTACATTTAACAACTCAAAATATATCCCTAACTTTAATCGTTCTTCAGATTTTTTGTGCTATGAACGTAGAAGTGAAATTGATGATTGAAAAATGTGTTAGGTGTATGTTCAAATACTTTTTTTGAAAGTTAAAATAACAGTTATACAGGACAAATAGGTTAACAATGGTTTTGAATGATTTGAATTTAGAGATTAGATTACATGAACATACTCTTATATTATAGAATGTATTACTTTATAGAGGATGAAGAATCTAAACCATACACTATCTGTCTTAGGTCAAGCCGTCAATGAGAACGCGCCACCTCATTAAAAAAACAAGGATCCAGCAGATCGCTCCGCTCCCACAAATTCATTAGAGTGGGTATGTGTTAAATTAGATGAGGTGTCATCTTCTCATAAACTTGACTTAAACTAAACCAAAAAAATTATGGCTTATATTTATTTTCCTCTTACTTTTTATTATAATTTGAATGAATTGTTTGTAATAGTTAATGGACATAGTTGAACAATACACATATTTATCGTGACTTGTAATTTGTAAATTTGTAAAATATAATATTTGAATTTGATAATTGAAATTTCCAATAAAGTTAATTGATGAATTTGAGGATTAACATGATAGCAACACTCAAGCCCCAAAAGCAAATAAAGTTAGTCCGTGTTTTTCTAAATGTACGTCCCATTCGGTGGTAGACTCGAATTTATATAGGTCAAAATTTAATCGGAAACACCAATTAGAATACTTTAGAGAGGCTAACCCATATCAGAGTCAAGAATACCATTACAGTCTACAAAAAGTAAAGAGGCAGCACCCTCATGTGAGTGAAATAAAATATTACGATCCGAATAAATAGAAAGACAAAATTTAAAGAGGCACCACCCACATGTGAGTGAAATAAAATATTACAATCTGAATAAATAGAAAAACAAAATTTGTCTAAAAACTTAGCCACACAATTTGTTTTTCAATTAGCTTGCAAAAACAAGAAATCCTCAAAACGGTCTATTTTTCTGCACTTCATAATCAAAGACCTTCAAGGATGACAACTACAACCATGTATATAGAAAAGAGACATATTGTTGCTAGCATTCCCTTCTAAAATGATCTTATTACACCCCATTGAATCAGCTAGTTGAGGCCTAATCTCAAACCCCACAACTCTGCTAGGCCGGCCTCATCCCAACCCACTCTTGTATAGCTACCCGCCACCTAAGTTCCTCAAAGAGCTTGATCGGAAATGTGATAGAAAGTTAGACAATTTTTATCAAACAAACAAACCTTTTTTTTTTGGATGTTGATATGGCATTGACTTAAATTCACAAGTAGTGTTATCAAACAATAACTTAAAACTCAAGAGAGATATGCCATTTTTGCTTAAAGTGTCAAATGTCAACCGTTTATTGGCACATTACTTATACTCTCACTATTTTCTCTCTACCCATTATTCTACGAAAAAAGGAATTTCAGTCACGATATATTTGCACTCTCAACTAATAAGTCATTGTCAATGAAGTGATGTAACGTCATCGATTAACACCGTATCCGCCCCATTCCGTGCTCGTCCGGATCCATTTCTTCTATCTCTTAAGTGAGACGAGATAAAATTGCAGTTCGCAGCAATGGCAGCTGTTCTAAGCCTCTACACCGCCCCTCTCCGTCAATCCAAAACGACCTTCAAGCCCCTCGCAGTCGCTCAAAAAGTGCGGGTTCCCTTCGAGCTCAAGCAGGGGCAGAGCCGTCTTTTCCACAAGCTACCCTCTGGTCTGAACTTGGAGGTCATTGTGCAGAAGAGTGTTCCAGATGTGAAAACGGAAAATTCTGGAAAGCCACCATTGGTGTTTGTGCATGGAAGCTATCATGCAGCTTGGTGCTGGGCTGAGCACTGGCTGCCTTTTTTCTCAGATAATGGCTTTGATTGCTATGCCCTTAGCTTGTTGGGTCAGGTTATCAATTTTCTCTCCACATTTATATATTTGATATCTTAGCAAATGCATGCACTGTTTGGCACAATTGAATATGCTGTTATTCACTCAAATTTTGAGAAGTTGAAATTTGCTGCAAATACGACCTTGAGACCATGATTATCAACAAAAATATCTTACCACATTTACCAAAGGAAAAAGGTCCAATTTAGTCCGTGAACTATACAAAATGTGGCGATTTAGTTCAAAAGTTATCCAACCGTGTCAATTTAGGCCAAATGTTTTCAGAAAACGTGTCAAATTAGGACATTCCGTCAAATCCATGGACGGAATCCGTCAAAAAAAGTATTACATATAAGCAGGAACTAACAGATTCCGTCAATTCATGACGGAATGTCCAGATTTGACATGATTTCTGAAAACATTTAGATTAAATGACACGATTGGATAACTTTTGGATTAAATTGACTCGATTGATAGTTTAGTGACTAAATCGGCACGTTTTGGATAGTTCAGGACTAAATTGTACCTTTCTCCTTTACCTAATAAAACTATTTGGTAATTTTCAGGTAATGAAAAGTACAATCATAATTCTAGCACATATTACTCAATTGAATGTTTTGGCATGTGAAATTAGCTATAAGCCTATAACCAAATGCCACTGCATATATGAATGTTTGTGTCTGTACATTTGTTGATAATTTGGCTAATTGGCCAATTGGCTTTCCTTTCTTCCCATGTTCAGGGTGAAAGTGATGCACCTGCTGGTTCGGTTGCTGGTTCTCTCCAGGTAGTTTAGCTCTCCTTTTGAAGATAATATATTGGGAATGCTAATATTCTTTGTGCTTTCCCTCTTTGATATGGGGGACGATTTGTTATTCATATCGTTTTGAGCTATCACTCATTCTACAGTAGACACATGCAGGTGATGTTGCTGACTTTATCCAGAAAAACATCAGTTTGCGGCCGGTTTTGCTTGGACATTCATTTGGAGGGCTTATTGTTCAATATTATATCTCCAATATAAAAGATGAAGGAGTTTTAGGTAATTTCTTGTGCATTCTATTTATTTCATGCTTGAAATTAGGAAGTTAGAAACACTAGGTACTGAGTTATGAATCTGGATCCCTTCAAGTCAGTGCACAGGATGGTAGATGTTAGATATAGAGATTTAACAAATAGTAAACAAGATAATCGGTATATAATTTAGACCTTGAAGCATGTAGATAACACTATCGTGAAGGAGATACCACTCTATTATCTTTGCAAAACAAGTCATATCAGCATCATCGAAGTCAAATTATTTCAGCAGTGTGATTGAAATTCTAATTTTAGAAGTCTATTATTAATGTTCAAAAGTCGCCACTGCAGGTAGTTAGCAGTTTCCACTAGAATTCTCCTTCTCCGCTCCGTTCTATCTGGTGCTATATCCACGTTTATGTCATGCATAATCATGTATGCTCTTATTTACACTCTCCAGATAAGCTTAGGTCTCCACCAGTCCACCTGGTACTTTAGCATCCTTATTGAAAATCTCTTACCGTTTTGAACATTCCTTTTCGTGTTTACTAGTTTTGCATATCTGTCTTTGTTTAATCTAGTGTTATTGTTGTGGGAAAACCGCAACAACACTGTGTCGTAATAAATAATGTGATTAAGTAGTATCGTTTCCACAATGAAGGTTTATCAATTTACAAGCTCGGTTGATCTCTTAATATCAAGGCAGTCAAATTCAAGAGAACTGTACTATTAAACTAAACTAAATTACTGAATCGAAAGATTAAATCCCCGACCTAATAATTGCAATTGGTTCAAAATGTGTTGCTCTAGTGTGATTCACCTTACAATTCTTCTTCTTCTTCTGACCTAATCTATTCTAAGTTGATTCACCTTTTGTTCCTTCTCACTCTTAAAATTGATTCTAGATTAATTCTTGAAGATTAAATATTGAAGTCTCCAAACATATTTCTCTTCTACTGGTGTCCCACTAACAAATTAAGATAAAGCTCAACATACATAGCAACTTAACTTATCTGTTTTTTTTTTTTTTGTTTGTTCCAGTCCTAGTCAATAGTTTAGAATTTCAATACTTCTCATAAGAAAACCTAAATCATGTTCAAGTTTATGTGGTTCAAAGAATCATTAACAGCATTTTGGTAAACAATTAACCAAGATTTTCAACCAAAACAATCATTGATTTTGAGCAGATGACTCTCCAATCCCTAGATTGAGGGTTGAGTTTCATCTCTTTGATCTTGATCTTAGCTACGCACGATCAAGATCAAAGAGATGAAAACAAAAGAAATATATAAAATTGAATGTTTCATTGCATGAAATAGATTAGGGAATACAATACGAATTATTTGGTTGGATTCAATTGGAGTTGTCACGATCTCCTCTCTATCTACCCATTTGCTCTCTAAACTAAGTTAAACTAGTAAAAATAGCATGCAATCCTGTTTACGGGTTAATAGGGTTCTATTTATACGCATTTAACTAACCAATTGCAATTGAATATATGATCAACCCATGCCCGTGACAGGAAAGTCACGCCTGTGGCATTCATCAGACGCGGATCCTGCGCCTGTGCCGTGCCAGAGTTGCTACTAACATGCGCGCCCGTGTGATGTTCACCAAACTAAAGTACGGGTCATCAAATAGTATAAATATGCAAGGGTTGTTGTATCCGCCAGGAAGGTTATCAATTAAGAGAGTGATTGCGTCCTACTGTCCTAGTGTCCGAACTAGATATTAATGTTTTGTCGTAACTGAAATAATGAGTAGCAATGCAGAAAGTAAACTAAGTAGAGATGTCTGAGATGAGAATGCACTAGGAACTAAGGTTCACCATGCAATTGCAATGAAATGATGAATAGAAGGACTATATAAGAGATTCCACAATTGAATATGCAAGCCCTCTTCCAATGAACCTATGAATCTTTTATTTTATGTTAGGTATTGTACTATTTACTAGTGAATGACCTAACATGGCCTATAATCAATGATGAATCTTTTCCAAGGGTTCATCAAACCCTAAATTCAAGTAGATGGATTCCCAAAGCCTACACTAGCATTAGGTGTTGATCAGAGAAGCAATCATACATTCAAGCATTCATATGTATATAACCACACGGCTACACCCTAATCCGTTTATTGGGTTTCTAGCTGCTCATGGCAATACAACAAACAAAAACAGAAGAAGAGAACATATTTAACCACACCTAAAGGTAGGAAATTCTTTACAACTCAATTGTATTCCTTGAAGTGAGCTTCTGATCATTCTTTGTTCTCCCACTCATGACATCTCTAAAACTACGCTAAAACTCAGAATATAACATAAGATACATACTAGCTTTTCTACAAAGATTTAATAAATGAAATGGATTTAATGTGTATCCAACAGTATATACACTCGAAATCCAAGAAGTACATTCTTAAAGCCTCAATAAACTGAAATTTACAGATCTGTTGTCAGTTTGTTTCATGTCATTTCTCAGATTTACTAATCCATTCCTTTCCACAAGTAGCCATATGCTCTGGAACTTTAACCACACCTTTTTCCTGGGTGATTTTTTCTATCAAAGAATAATTAGTTGATTTCTTGTTTTGATGGATATCGAGTCACACTCTAATTTCACTCTTTTTTTGTTCATTGGGGTTTGTTCAGAAATGAACAATTTGTACCCCAAACTTGCAGGAGCTGTTCTAGTCTGCTCTGTACCACCTTCTGGTAATAGGTGATTTCCAATTCTCTAGAATTCTATGTTCTTCTGATTGAATGTAACTGGCTCAGATTGATGTATTTCTTATACTTTGTTCAGTGGGTTAGTGTGGCGGTATCTCTTTACCAAACCTATTGCTGCGTTTAAGGTAGTCTCTTCTGACACAAGTTTGATGATAATCCTTTTGTTCATTTGTTATCGTTGTTTCTTGAAATGAATACAGAAAACTTGGAGCAAATGCCATTCTCTAAAATGAACAATAAGTTCCAGTTATTGATTTTTGATTTCATATAGTGCGCTTTCCCCCCGTAGAATAGTAATAAGGAAATGATTTTTATGATCATCAACGGCATTTTTTTTGTTTTAAATCCTTTGAAGAGCACTTCTATGATATTTTTTATTGATCTGAAATGTCATCTCAGCAGTCTCAACTTTTATTTTTATATTTATTAATAATCAAGCTAATCCATCTAAAAGAAACAATATTCATTTGAACTCTGGAGCAGGTGACACGAAGCTTGGCAGCAAAAGCATTTCAAACATCTCTTCCTCTTTGTAGGGAAACATTTTTCTCTGCAACAATGGATGATCAACTTGTGCTACGGTTTGCTTAAAACACTTCTATTTATTTTCAATTTTCATGAGAATACTATACTTTCTATTGTTTGAAATTACAGATGAGTGAAATTTGTGCAACTATTTATACTCTCATGTCTATTAATTAGGTTGTCAAAATTTATTTGCTGGTCATACTAGATTCTAGAATTTTTACCAGATTTATCGAACCAAAGCTAAATCTGTTCACCAGCTTTTAATGGAAAAACGTGTATGCATAGAGAGCACATGGACACCATCATTACATTTTGAAGAAAATAAATTATAATTTTTTTATAGGTTTTATAAACAGAACATAGCTGCAGAATTTGTAAAAATTCTGATCAGAAAATATCTCCATTTGCATTGATAAGGGATTTTTCTTTCTTAGTAGTTACAACAAATTTTAAAATCGGTGGTTTTAAAAAGTATTTAGTAATTGAATGTCATCTAAAATTAAAATTTTAAGGAGTCTTAGTAATATGCGTACTCTGATTTTTTTTATAGATGTTCAAGTAGTGGAGTTTAGGTTTGTGTTTTCAGTTTTGCAACATTTAGGTTAAGTACCTATTTTGGACTTAGTAACACATGTAATTATATTCATTTATCCTATGAAACATAGACGCTATCTTCAACCAGCAAATTCGCTACTGACATGTGTCCGACACATGAACCGGATAAAATCGGATTTATAAAAAAATTAGGACATGCTGGCAACACATAAATCTCCCATCTGACACGCAGTTTTGGATTTTTTTTTTTTTTTTTGAAAAAGTTTGAAAAGAAGAAGCAAAACCCTATGATAAGCTAGAAACTCACTTCATCTAAAACCTATAAAACAAAACACCAAAAGCACACTTCCTACATGTTGATTATTTTGGGTCAGTTACATGATACCTTTTGCAAAAAGCATTTAAGGTGCTTCACATGTATTTTCTTTTCCACTCGATCCTTTCTAGCACCATAAATTCTTGAGTCTTGCATTACATTTCTTTCCATGTTAATTTGGTATCCTATTGTTATACTTTCATCAACTGAATCTCTCATCTTTCCTTGTCGATGCATCAACCTCCCTGTGTTGCACATGCCCAAATCATCTTTAGTCAATTCTCTCATCTTCAATTGGATCAACCCGATTTTTTTCTCTAATCAGTGTGTTTCGTAACTTGTCCTTGTTGTACGAAAGATCCACTTCAGGTGATCATCTTTGCTATTCTTGTCTTATGGTTTTGTAGTCTCTTTGGAGCCCAACATTAAGAGCCATCTAGCATATAGTTGAACGTATGGCTAATCTATAAAACTCACCCTTCAACGTTTGAGATATTTTTCCTTCACACAGAACCCCAAAACACCTCTTCATATATCCATCCTGATCTAATTTTAATTCTAGCATTCCTCTTCAATCTTCATTTTTTTTAGATACGATTAGCGTTTCTAGGCTTTATTATGATTGAACCTTCACTGTTCCTGTTCTTCTCAAACATACACCCCTTGTGTTCAGTCTTTTTCGTACTTAGCCTAATTTTCTTAGATTCTAAGGTAGTCTCAACCTATCCAAGTTGCCGTTGACACCTGATCTACTCTCATCTACAAAGACGGTATCAAGCATACGTCTATGGAGCTTGTCGTAGCGGGGTCTTGTGAGTTTATCAATCACTAAAACAAAATGGAAAGAGCACGGGGTAGATCCTTGATATAGTTCTTTTGTGATGGGAAAATCTTTAGGGGATACTGCTCTTTTGTACATATCTTTACTCATATTTATAAAATTAAGGAGCTCTTTCTTTATTAGGACCCACTATTAGACTTGTTTAAAGTTAAAATGTGTCTTTTTATTTAACTATCTGATAGTCCTAACTGTTTCAATGCTATATATTTCTCATGAACCTTGATAAGTTGAGTTTTCAGTTCTATCTTGTCAAATTGATAATGTGGTGGATCTTAAAATCGTTGTTCGCAACATTTGGTTCTTTACAAGAAGTTGTTTCTAAAGACTGGTTTAATTTTGGTGTTTCAGTTATCAAGCTCTGATGAAAGAAAGTTCAAGGATGGCGTTATTTGATTTGAGAAAGCTAAATGCATCATTACCAGTTCCAGCACCAAAATCTTCCATAGAAGTTCTTGTCTTGGGTGCAAACAACGACTTCATAGTGGTAAAACGTCCCTTCATTTGCTGCCAGCATAGAATTGATTGAGTTTGCCAATTTTCTTTTTCTTAGTCCATTGGTTGATGCTCGATCTTTACTCTTCAAGTTTCTTTTAATAAGTTGAACGCGACTTTTCTTCAGTTGACACGTCTAAATGGTAAATGTAGGATGCTGAAGGGCTTAACGAAACAGGCAGGTTTTACGGGGTATCGCCAGTCTCGGTTGAAGGGGTTGCCCACGACATGATGTTAGATTGTTCATGGGAAAAAGGTGCTAAAGCTATCCTATCATGGCTAACTAATTTGAACTCATCCATAGCTTCTCATGACGTGTAGAAGAATCTTACATTTCATCCTGTAGTTGTTTTGAGGTCAGCAATATCATTGTGAAGAGTGTTTTGGCCCAAGAAAAACATGATTTGTGAATAAGAGAGCAATTTTTTCGAGATTGTGTTGCTACAATATAATTTTGGGACATGATTATTATGTAGGGTAAAAATATAATGAAAGATAGTTTATTTACATTTTGCAGCATATAATGAACAAAAAATAATTTTTGGTAGTTTATAAGAAAGTACATGTCTATTAGTTTATAATTTTTTTTTTTTTGAAGGGAGAATGCTAATACTTCTCATTAAGCCATGAAATGCCAAGAAGGCTTACAAAGCAGAACTAAGTACAAAGAAGACATAGCATAAAAAACCAAATCTAGCCAAACTAAGAATGCAAGACAACTGAACTGAAAAACATAACGCAAACTAGCCAAAAGAAAACATAAAGTGGTATCAATCCAAAAGAGTTTTG
>JAYMTF010003538.1:0-14975 GCA_036897485.1 Pelargonium nanum | reverse complement strand
TGTGCTAAATTATGAAGGAGACATTGGTGTGTGCACAATCAAAGTGGCAAATGACCCAAGAACATGCAATAGACTTGTCACCTATAGGCCCTCCAAAAACATAGTGAGTCAGCTGGAAATGATCTCCCTTTGGGAGAAGAAAACTGGGAGGAGCTTCAACAAGGTTTATATTCCAGAACCAGATATTGTGAAGCTGTCTGAGGGTAAGAACCTACATTTTTATAATGCAAAAAGAAAAAAAGTATTGTGTGATTTTAACTAATTAGAGTTCTAAATATATGCATATGGAAATCAGAATTGCCACATCCAAAAAACATACCGGTGGCTATACTGCACAGCATATTTGTAAAGGGAGAGCTACTTAACTTTGAAGTTGCAGAAGAGGAGGAGGAGGATTCAACTGTTATTGAGGCTTCGGGACTGTACCCAGATTTCGAGTTCACCAGTTTTGACCGTCTTCTTGATATGTTTCTCCTTGATGATCCACCAAAGCCGGTACAAGCTGCCTTTGAATGACAATAATAAAAACAAGAAATTAATCTTATATATCGATTGATCTTGTGGCTCATTGCCTCAAAATGTTGCAGAAACTTCACATTTAACTTGTAAGCTTAAAATGACAAGTATTCTAATTACTACGGTATATATGTATTTGCAAATGGGTATTAGTTGTATCGTACTCACTTCAACAATGTGAATACGTCCATTAATTCAACAAAATATGCAATTAAAGAACAAGAAAGAGGAAACAGAAGTTTAAACACAGCATCATCATGCCAAAGACAATAATTATGTAACTTTAGAACAATTTCAACTATTCAATTCCTGGGAAATATGCACAACTAAACACAGATTATTAAAATTAAAACCTGCCGTGGAACTAAGAAATATCTCTATTTCATTCCCTCTAACATGCCGTATCTAAAACAAAAGGAATAATGATCAAGGCTCAACCAAACATGTCAAAGGTTCCGCAGCATACCAACTTTGCTCAGATGAGATACATTTTGAAAATAATAAGAAAGAAACCAAACCAAAGCACCCCTCCATCCAACTTTAGCCTCAGTACACCATCTTCTTTGCTCCTAATCCTGATAATTGATCAATGCATGTACATCATCAGTTGAGAATATACAATTTCTGATTTCATCATTGATCGAGTGGGGTTGACCCAAGACAAAAAATATAAGGCCCCGCTGACACTTTTCTCCACTAATCATAACCAGCATCTACGCGAAAACTATCAGTTTTCCGTCCATAAAAATTCCCCCCACCACGCCTAGAGTGTCCCTGACCCCTGCCCCTGGATCTGGTATCCATATTATGAGAAACATCATTTGGTCCTTCAACATTGCTCGAGTTGTTACTGTTATTGTATGATCTAACTGGCTGGTACTCGTACTGGGAATGCTGTCTCTGCCTTTCCCGGTTTGCAGGTTGGTTATGTTGCCTGTTATCTTGCCCAGATGAGCTCCAATCTCCACGAGAATCATGCCTTCTGCTAAAGCGGCTATTTTGGTTTCCATTCTTCCGGAAACCTGAAAAGGAGCGATTGTCATGTTGAATATCTGTACTACCAGAAGCTGATTCAACTGGGCCAATAGGACCCTGATTTGGCGAGTGGGGGCGTCCTTTTTGTGATGTCATCTTATTTTCTCTTTTAGCCTCCTGATGTCCTCTATTTAGTACTTCTTCCACATGACTTTTCCCAGGGACATGATCATGGAGAGGCTGTGCCATACCTTCACCGATCTCCTTATGTTGTGATGGAAGTGACATCCCACTATGAGAAGTAGGCTCTCTTTTCTTTCCCCGAGAAACCTCAATATCAAAATTTGGACCATCATCAGGCTGGCTACCCTGTTGATTAGTAGGAGAAAATGCTCGAGCCTTAGGTTGCCACTGAGTAATTGGTTGTTCCCCAGCAACAGGAATTGCTTTTGAACTAGTTAAGTCTGTTTGGCAAATCTGAGGGGACAGAGACTGAGCACCAATTTTGTCAGTGTCCTTGCTATTTGTTTTCTTATGATCCATGTCATGACTATTCCCCGTGCTTTTGTGTCCCCTGAATGTTTGGCGCTTTCCTCTTCCTGTTACTCCCTGATCTTTTACAACAGAAGAAGAATAAGAATTGTCGGGGATGTTCAAGACATTGGGAGCACTCCCTTCACCAGACAGCTTCAGTTGTTCCTTCACTGAGCTAACATCTGATTTCTTTGGTTGCTGATGCTGAACTGATTTTTGAACACTCTTATTTGAGTTAGATGTATAAGAAAGTCCATCTTGTAATCCTTGGCTGCTGGATGACTCAAATGCACCACGCTGGCGCCACAATCCGTGTGATTTTCCAAGCTTATTTTGCCTACCATCAGCATTCCTAGACTCCATTGTAAACCCTACTTTACCAGGAATAGAATTGGCAGTTAGAGTGCCTTGTGAACCAGAATCTGCACTCTCAACAGAGTCATTAGATGCAGTCTGACTGAATGAAGACACAACTGGTTGTTGAATGTTTCCGAGTTGGGCCAATTCTTTTGCTACAGGTTTTGGGACATATATTTCAATTTCTGCCCTCTTGTTTTTTGCATTATTATTCAGCACTGTATCGCTCTTCACAGCAGGAGTAACAGCCTCAACTACAGTTTTGTTGTTAGCGTCGTCAACCTCTGCTCTGTTATGTGACCTAACAGGTGTCCAAACAACAGCATCCCCACCATGGAACTTTTCTGCCGCTCTATTAACTTGAGGGTTTCTCTGCACCCTACGTGAAAGCTGAGACTTCGATAGATTATTCACCCTGACATGAGGCTCTTCACTAGGCAAAGATGAATTCTGATCTGATGAATGATTTGCATCTTTAGAAGCCATTGATGACAGAAGTGAGTTAGGAGGCAACTCAGGTTCTGAAGCCTTTAGCTTATCATTTTCACTATAAATGTTTGCAGGATTTGTTTCTTTTGGTGTTGATGATGGCAAAGATGTTGTACTTAAAACTGCCTCCAATTTGTTCTTATTCTTCGAACCCCTATTTTTTCTCCTCAGATGCACCGAGGACTCAAAATTAACATTTGGGTTATCAGGCAATCTTGGCTCGAAGTTTGAGTCACTTCCATTACGCACCTCGGGAGATGCAATGGTACTAACAGGGACTTCGCTATCCCCTTTCAATGCTTCAGGTATACTGGTAGAGAACAACTTTTCAGAGGGGCTCTTTTCCAGAGACGTATTCTGCTTTTGTTTCAAGCCCACACGTTTCTGCTTAGACACATTACTATCATGAACCTGGGAAGCATTTTCGCGAGCATCGGCATTATGTATTTCATGTTGTAATGGTACAGAAAGGTTATGCACAACAGATTGCTTGGGGGCACTGTCTGGCATCTCCAGAGCTGGTTCACTTGAAAAAGATGTTGGTTTCTCAGCTCTGCCTGTGGTGTTCTCACTAATTTGGGCAACATTTGAGTGGGAAGTCAACCTTTGTCCTTCAAATTTGCTAGTAACTGCCACTGACTCAGCCAATACTTGAGTTTCTTCTTTGCTATTCTGGATAGGACCACTCTTGTCACTTGAACCTTCCACTACTTGTGTACGCCGGTTCAACTCCTCCAATTTAGCACGAGCATTAGCCTTCTGCCTACTTAGCCTTTCTTCCTCCTCCTTTTGTCGTTGCTTAAGACGTTGCTGGGCAAGCTCTTTCATCTTAGCACGCTGATGAACAGATGCAATAGACTAGTATGTAAAACATCAAATGCACACACAAAGCAAATCCGCATAGAAAAGAAATAGCGTGTTGCCCATACCTGGGGATCATTCGAATCAAAAACGGACACTCCAGCTTCTCTCTCATCCTTCACTTGAGAATATGCCCCAAACTTCTCAGGAGCCTCCATAGACGTGTGGGGGTCTTGCACATTTACATTAGAAGTGCCAGACAGTGCAGCTAACACAACTTTTGGAGAGTCTACAACTGGTGATCTCTTCCGCCATCCATCTCCCTCTTGGGTACTGATTCTTCCTTTATTATGATGATCAGCTCGACCTTGCATGCCATGAGATTTCCTGTGGATCTGTATGTCAATATTTCCCAAATACCGGCAATAACAGAAACACAGTAGATGTGAGAATTAGAGACAAACCTGGAGATAGCTACTCCACCAGCATAAGTAGGTTCAAGATTCCTATCCCCAATAGAAACAACACCATCACGGGAGGGAGGAGTGGAGATTCTATTGGAATGACTTCTTTCATGATAAACAGAGCCACTACCAGCACCACTAGCAGAACGATTCCCCTTCACAACTTGATTTTTATTGCCATGCCCATCCCTACTGGTAACAGATGAAACATCATGCCGTGCATCCCGGGCTTTTGCATTTAAACCCTCTATTTTCTGAATCAAACTAGAATCTTTTGGGGAAGCTAAGATTGGTTGTTCAGATTCTAAAACAGATGTTGCACGTTCTGATTTTTCAACAGAAATGACATCAATTGGTTTGCTGTTCCCCATATTCTCGGGAGAGTTTACTTTGGCACTCAAAGAAGAAAGGCTTCGTCTACTGTCAGAAGTCTGATATGAAACTCCTTCACAGACAGCAGTTCTTGGTTCATCCTCGTGATCTGCTCCCCATTCATTCTCCTGAAATGTTCTCAGTTGCTCGCCTTTTTCATCACAAGTTACAATGTTTGTCGCACTGCCCTCCCACTTCTGATCTTTTCCATCAAAAACATTGTGCTGCTTCAAAAGAACTTTATAAGGTTCACGTGTATCATGCAAATGACCATGCTCTTCATGTTCTGGAATGAATGCTTTGCCACTAGAACCATATCCACCAGATCTAGCATGGGAATTGCTAGGATCAGGACCATTTCGACCAGAGTACCTATTGTAAACAGCAGGACCAGCTGCCATTCCCATAAACGGAATCTCACGTTCGTTTGAATTGCAGTAGCCCATGGGGGGACCATAATACCCATCATAGGCCACTGGACCAGGGTAAAAACCAGGCCTTATTGGCATACCCGGACGGATGTAACCATCAGGCATATGGGGCCTATACATGTCCCCATTCTTCGGGTGATGTCCTCTTGGTCCAGCCCCTGGTGGGGGAACTGGCTGTGGGCTTGCATGGGCAGCACCAGGCATCTGAGGATGAAAATAAGGAAACGGCTCCATAAAGTCACCAGGAGAAACTGGATTTCCATATGGGGGAGCTCCAGGAGGTCCTCTATACCAAACACCACCGTTATTAATTGGGGGGCCTCGCCATGCTTCATAATGCTGAGGATGAATATTAGCATTTGGGTATGGTTGGGGATCACCATGCCACTTCTCTGCACTGGGCCTCACTGCCTCTTCTCCATATGAAGGGTTCTCCCTTTTCCAAGAATTTGCATCACCACTCTCCACATTTCCATCTGTAGAAGATTCACCTGAAATGAAGGGAAATGCATTTACCTCTCATATACAAAAAAAGAAATAGAACAGTTCAATAAATAAATAAAAAAGATATTGGTATCAAAGAAACAATCGTGTCATGTTTAAAACATAAAGTTGAATGTATATAATCCAAACCATCTACAGAAGTGGCATTCCCCTCGTTTGCAGATGCTAATCCACCAGAAGATGAGCCAGGACGGTCAAGAGAACCATGGCCTGTCATTAAACAGTTCAGAAATGAAAAAAATTACTTCGCTGAACTAACATTAAGAATATTCTAAAGTATGTCTCAAAAACAGACCAACATAATAGCTTCTTTAAAAGATTAAAATCGAGTACTTAATAATAGAACTTACAAAAGATGCTCCAAACACAAGTTTCTAATGCCAGACCCAAGTTTTCAATAGGTTATGACATGAAGATTGGTATTCCTAAAAGTAAAGCACACTAACGAAGAAGAAACATAGAGACGGGAAACAACTAATATTGCAATATCAATTACGAAATACTCTCATGAACTAGTATGCCAAGTGCCAACATCCAACTGTAAATAGCAATACGATATGTGACATGCAACTATGAATCCAGACAGATGATGCTATTAGAAACAATATCACAGTCAAAACATTAGTAATCACCACCCAAAATACTCTTCTCTCTCGCCCATTATGAGAACAGCTAAGCACAGTACCCAAATTTCCACATTGTCTTATTTAAATATGAGGATTCAAAATTGAAAACAAATAAATACCAGAGAACAAAAAATATTTCAGATGAGGCAAAGATATATAGTTATATATGATGATGCACCTTTTACAGAAGCAGACCGACAAAAGACTAATAATTTAGATAAAAAGCTTGAAAAGGGCTTCATAACACTAGATTGAAAGAAGTAACTTCTTTTACAACCATTGCACAAACTACAAAAAGAATCATACGCTCCGCAGTCCAAAGCACAAGCACAACAGTTTAATATAAGGCAATTTGGCTAGAAGTATATAGAAGCATGGAACCTTGGGACTCGAGATTCTTTACAGAATTGTCTTTTTCTGAACCAAGAGTTGGGAAATCTCCAGAAGCCAGAGAAAACCCATCATTCTTGTAAGATGTCACTCCCTGCATACACAACATTTGATTAAAACATACTAGATAAAAGACTTGGAAAGAACATAAGAAAATTCAGAAGAGCAGCAAACAAGATGAGGGACATGATATAATTTGGACTAGGTTGGGGAATGGCGGCCTTACGCAGATGTTGAATCATATTTTTTTAGAGTGCAGTCACACATGAAATGCATCCACAATTTGGTTATTACAATATTGCTTTAAATAAAGCAACAAGGAACTTCAAGAGAAAATATATAAAACAACAAATCCAACTACACATGCAAATAGTTTATACGAGCTTGAGTAAAAGAACTAATACATCACACAATTTTGCTGGGTTTGACCTGGAGGAATAAACCAAAATTTGCAATTTTTATGCATGAGACAGTAAAAGGGAGAAAAGGAAACGTACACATGTATCAAACAGACAATACTAAATAGGAATTTGTTAAGAACATTATGGCACATCCTTAAAATAAGTTTTAAATGTAATCATGATATTTTGTTGAGAAATCATCAGAGATACTTACCAATTTTTCTGCAGTCCCGGCAGCACCCCAAGCCCCTGAATTGTCAGAGACAGATTCAGCAAACCGGGATAAATGCGCGCTACCCGGTCTGGTTTCTGCACTGCGAGGACGCAGAGATGTCAATGTTGTCTTATTTGATGTTACTAACCCAGAAGCTGATGATGGCCTAGTATTCTGTCCCCATGCATTACTAACTGGTTCATAAGCTCTATCACTACCGGCGGTTGATGGCCGAGTGCCACTTCCACCAGATGAAGGACGGCCACTAAGATGGCTTGGTGAACCGCTACTACCATCAGTATTAGGAGACACTGTAGATGAACCCCATGGATTTGATGCAGTAGATGATGATCTACTACCCCAACTAAGGGTACCCCTAATACGTGTAAAAAACAATTTAAAAGATTAATTTTAGTAAAACATATGAACTATGATAGCTAGAAAATAAATGGCTAGCAAAATAAAAACAAGAATGCAGTAGTGAGAAAGATAGAAAGAGATGTCAAACTTACTTGGGAACAATTTCCACATTTGGATCCAGACCATGATTTTCTAACCTTCAACCAACAGAGACAAGACATGAAACCTCAGGAGGCAAACATTCAACTCAGTTAAGTTGAACTAGAACTAATTCAGCACAAGCACAAATACCTTTGGCTAGGTAAATTAATAGGTTTTGGAACAACAACTTTCCCTATAACAGTCATGCCGCCTCTTCTGCCAGAAGAAGCCCACCTACAAACAATATGCACTGTTAAATAACTTCTAAAAAATTCTTTTGGGTGGAGAAGCTTCTTGTTAGTGAAGCAAAAGGTATTCTAACCAAAATGTTATCATGGCCAGACACAATTTACGCCAATGTATGTCATATGCAATAAAGCGAACAACTCAAAGACCATCCAACTAAACAGAAGCTAAGATATACAATGGAAAGCAATTGCTAAAGTTAGCAACGTGTGTGTGTGTGTAAGATAGGGGAGGGAATACACCCAATCATTATAACCACAAGCTGGTACAAAATCAAAAGATAAATAAAAGAAGAAATTTTATCAACAACACAGATAACTACACAGTTGAGAGCAAAATTTCCTCATAAAGAGAAGCACAAGGAAGAGTACATAAAAGTGTTAAAAATGGAAAGATTAAAGAAAATATATATAAATTATATGGACAGAAGATCACTTGAGAATTGAGATCTAATAGTTTTCTTCAAGCCCAGCGTCTAATGTAGCATTTAAAATAACCAAATCCGGCAACAATTTTGATACTTAGTTTCTTAACAACATAAACCAATCCCACCCAAGACCACAGCAGTCACTGATGTAGCAGATAGAGCAAACTGGAAACAGCATATTAAGGAATTACATAACTACAATAAAGTTTTTAGCTCAAGGTGTCAATGACCTGAAAACCTTGTTGCAAAACATTAAAGATAATATGCAGGATGCTAAGGGGGGGAATATGGCATCGTACCTTCGCTCTCCGGTCAACATACTTGAAGTCATAATTCAATCGTAATTTCGAGGTCATTCAAACGATTTTTAGACCAGTCTGCAGTAAATCAAAGACAACAACCATCAATATGACATATTCTAACAGCTGAAATAGATATTTAGAATGGATTACTAAAAATTATGCAAAAAATAAAAGGAGAAGAAGAATAATCCATGTGAAATGCAATTCTTATTCTTATAGTCGAGTGCGCCCAAGAAATAAACGTATATTACTAAGTGAGAAAGGCTTTTCTTATTTAATATAATATTGTGGATTTCTGATAAAAAAGGAATCCGGTATATAATACTTTTTGATTTTATCAAATATATAAAAATAAAAAATAAAATAAAAAACTAGATCAGCCATAAATATCTCAATTGCACTAACAAAATCACACACTTCGGTTCTAATCCCATATAGATTTAGATTACAAGGTAATTAGTAATACATACAATTCATAAATCTGAAAAGCATAGAGCATGAACAAGAGACCAAATGGGTTTCTCAAGTGAGGAATCACATTGGTTTAACAATCAGGATAAACTGTAAGGCAAACACATAATCTTTTGATACTTGTGGATGGGTGTATACAATTATATAGACCAAGGAAGGTACGAAAATTAGAACTTAAGGGGTAATAAAGTTAAATTCCAATTATTGGGAAAAAAAATATCTTGTAAGCCTATTTGAGATATATAGTCAATCCGTTCCCCAAAACTGTATGCATAATTACTCCAAAATTTGGAATATCTCAACCATTTTTAGCATCTACACAACAGTAAACTATGTTCAGTTAGGGCGATCCATAATTTGATTCCGTCGATTTCAATTGAAATGTAAACTTGTTACAGATAGTAAATACAAGCACAATGATCATACAATATCCACATTGCTATCAGAAAATTTATATCATATGCACACAATTCTTTTCTCAAAAGGGGAAAGGGGTTTACTTTGGGTAAGCTAGCTTCTCCAACATCTCAAATACAGGGTTTTTCAGCAACTTGCTATATTCTCAGAATGTTCCATGCTAAATAGGAAATTTCCAAACTAGACAAGCAATCAAGATATAGTAGAAACACCTTACTAAGATTTTTCACAAAATAAAAATGCATGATACAGTGCTCCTGTACCACCATTCAGCTACATTCTCCAGTTCATCACCAACATACATTGTGTCCCTCATCCATACATACGATACAGTAGTTTCCCCCCTAATTTAGCTGTCACACAGATACAGTTTCAAATAACCGGACCATCTCCTTCATCTTTTTTGTCCATTCACCTCTTTTTACAGTTTTCATGCAAACCTTTTTCGACGACATCAAAACACAGTACCGAAAACAAAATTAGAAACTTTTATTCTGCTCAAACTCTGTGGAAAACCTCGTCAAAAATGAAACATGGGTAGCAAATACTATTGCTCATTATGGAGTCTCTGATAAGGCCACCAAACCCCGCCACGTCCAATTTTGGCTCTTTCCAATTTCACTAAACTTAGATTCAGCAACGAACAACAACAACTGATCCATTGAGAAAACAATATAATGTACTTTCATCCAGACTAGATAAGCATATCCACAGCCAAACACAAACAATAATCAGCAAAATATTCCTGACAGTATTGATCAGAGCTTCCAAAATGCTGGCACTAAACAGCATCATAAAGACAATACCAAAAACCCAATTAAGGCAACCACATAAACGTTACATTAATAATTAATGTAATGCCACTCTCCGACACAAGAAAAATCAGATAACACAACAGAGACCTCATAGCACATTCATGCATAAATGCAAAGAGGCAAAATTGGTCGAGCTCTGTTTCATTTTCCTGTTAATTATTTTTGGTTGTTCATTCGTTGGATTTCACGGAACAAAACGGGCACTAATCGATGATAAAATAATAGATTTGAGACGACGAAACTAGACAGGGGAAATGACTTGCCTGAGGAATAGGTAGGTTGAAAGGAGTTCGACGAAACCCTAGTGAGAGAAAGAGAAGCGATACACGAAGGGATCGAAAGCTGAAGAAATGAGAGGATGTGGAAGAGGGAGGGAGATTTGTGAGTGTGACCGTTGGCGGCGATAGATTTTGCAGTGTTAATGGTTTTTGAGATCGAAGAGGAAGAAGAAGATTAAAGAAGGAGAAGAGGAGAGAGCTCAAAATAAAGGTTCTGCTGGGTACTACAACACTAATATACAATTAATTAATTAAATATACTCTTGGTGTCAAAAAAATTAAATATACTCTTAACAAATATAAATCTTGCCTAGTTTAGCCCCAAAATGATGCAAACTTAATTGTAACATACATTTTTTTTAAAACATTCAAATGCTAAAACAAATGGTTTGTGTTAAATAAAAATGAAGATTCTGTTCCAAGGAATTAGTGGTTAGATTATAATATACGTAATAGTTTAGAGAAATAATTACATAAAACTAGCATCCACTTATCATCTTTTGCAATAAATAACCTTATACTTTCTTTTCTAACTTTAGATTACCTGAATTATTTTGTACTCATTTTTTAAGTTTAGGATAATACTTTGCAAAATGAGACAAATACATAAGAGTTTAGAAATATTCATTACAAAATGTGTCAAGTACATGATAATCATTGCAATTTACCTTAATTTCAACCCTTAAAACTTTGTCCTTAGCTAATGTTCTCACACTTCTTATACAAAGCATAGTGATGATATGTATAATGTTAGAAAATAATCAAACCGAACAATAACAAGACATGTCACGGACAAATATTTGACAACATATTTATTAAGAACCCGAAGGTGTCAAAATGGTTATAAATTCAAATCACTCAAACATGTCCAATATATTCGTATCGAATAGTTATTGTAAGGAACACAAATGTCTAAACGAGTAAATGGAAATCTAATCGGGCCCAAGTCGAACCCGAAACGGCCCAAGTAAACGCTCGGAAATAGCCGAGTATCATCCCCGCGCGACGCGTGTGATGCACGCGTGAACTGAGCTGGCGCCGCCACATATCATGCTCCTCCTCTTCTTAAGGGCTGTTTGGAAAACGTAATTCCCCCTCCTTTCTTGAACTCACTATTATTCTCCCAACCAAACACACCAGTAGTAATATAGCTTCAATTGGTAATTGGACTCTTTTCCAGTCCCGGCTCCGGCTCCGGCTCCGGCTCCATCCAGATAGACATGGCGGAGTTAGATTCCAACTATACGGATCCGGTCATTGATCTCCTTTCATTTCCATTTTCTTCCATTCCATTACATTCCAGTCATCCGGAATCAATCAATTTCATCAACATCACTTCCATTACTTTCTTTTAAAAGACTCAGGTACTCAATTTCAGCGTATTTATATTGTGGGTCCTTTCGGATTCTCTAACTCGAATGCAATCAAGCATGTTTAGTTGCTCGATTTCAAGGAATAAGCTGTAGGATCTGAATCAACGATATGCTATGTTTTTATTTATTTATTTATATATTTATTAGCAGAGTTGAGGAGTTTTAGGGTTTTGAATACTTGTGCTATGGAGCCCAGGTCACCTTCCAAGTTTAGGTTTTTGATCCTGGGTTTCGCTCAGTATAAGCGGGAATTGAAATTTGGAACAATGTTACTGGTGGTTGTGGTGCTTTTGGTTGGAATTCATCTTGCCACCAGAGTAGACAAAGATCTAGGTGGAGTGATGAATGTGTCATTTTTTACTGTGGTTGTGGACTGTGGAAGCACCGGGTCGCGAGTGAATGTGTTTAAGTGGGTTAAAGGAGATGGAAGTAATCCATCATTGCCTGTCTTGGTGCATTCCTATCCCGACAGTTCAAGCCCGAGGGAAGGAAGTTGTCAGTATCACTGTTTGCAAACTGAACCTGGTTTGGATAAGTTTGTTGGCAATGCTTCGGGAGTGAGGGCGTCTTTGGAACCATTGATAGCATTGGCGGAATTATGGGTTCCCGAGGAAAGGCACAAAGATACTCCTGTATTCGTGTTAGCTACTGCTGGGTTAAGGAGGTTGGCAGTTGAGGATTCTAGGCGGGTTTTGGAGGATGTAGAGGGTGTTTTGAAGGAACATGCATTCATGTATAGGAAACGTTGGATAAGGGTATTGGGCGGGAAAGATGAAGCTTACTATGGTTGGGTTTCTTTAAACTACATAATGGGGGACCTTGGAAATTCTTTGAGGTCCCCCACTTTGGGGCTTCTTGATTTAGGAGGTTCATCTTTGCAGGTTGTGATGGAAGTCGATGATGCAGGAGATAGTGACGACTTTGTAAGATCAAATGTCAGTTCGTTGGAACATCATATCTTAGCATACTCATTGCCCGCCTTTGGTTTGAATGAGGCATTTGATAGGACGATTGTTATGCTAAGTCAAGCGGAACCGCTCATGAAAGGTGTTCATGGTAAGCTTGAAATCAAGCATCCTTGTCTGAGTTCTGATTTTGAGCAAAACTACACTTGCTATGGTTGCTTTGGTTTGAACATGACTGATCAGAAAAATTTAAGCAGTCTAACACAGTCAACTGAATTTCCTTCTCTCTATCTGGTTGGAGAACCAAACTGGAAGAAATGTAAAGGTCTTTCAAAGGCAGTAGCTACAAATGCAAGCAGTTTAGATTGGTCACTGTCTACAGTTGGTCTGAATTGCAAACCAGGCTTGTCTTCACATAATGGTAATTTCAAAACATTTTATTATTTTGAATTATGCATCCAGTCATTACATGTCTACACTCTTGGTTTTGCTTTTAAAATTCACATTGGTAGATTTGAATTTCTTATTTCAAGTAATTTTTGGACAATAGTCAATAAATGGGATGGGATCGAATGTAAAATGGCTTGACTATAGGGTTATAAGGTTCCTTATTAGTGAAACTAAATAGCTTTAGACCTTTAGCTTACAACGTATTGTAATGTGATGTCTGTCAATATGTCTATGCGTTTCTAACTTAGGTTTAAGCAGTTCAACAAATCAAAGATTGTGCACTTTGATCTGTGAAAAGGAAAGGCCTCCCAAAGGAGTAACAACCTATAGGCCATTTGCTTTGATTAAAACCTATCTAGACTCTTCTTAAAAACATAAATTTATCCTGTCTATTTTTTTATGCATAATGAATGAGCCTTAGTATGGCAATTGATGATGACAACGCTATTGAATAGATTTCTCCGATGCTTTTGTTATCATGCAGTCTTCACACCGTTGGCCGTTATCTGTGTTTTCCGAGTCAGTACACCTGCACGTGCTTATTATTATTATGGTTTTTGGTTGTTTCTTCATAAAATCATTCATAAATGTGATTTAGTCTTTAAGGTAGGCTACGCTTTATTGTTATTGATCTGTAAGATTCATGTGCAGGAGCTCATGCTCTTAACTTCTTGTGTTCTGCAGGCAAAAACATACTCAATTTGACAGTCGTAGCTCACCCCCTTACACGCTATCATGCTCTGTCTGGTTTTTTCGCTGTTTACAACTTATTAAACTTGAGTCCAAGAGCCAACCTGACAAAACTTTGGGACAAAGGTAAAGAGCTGTGCTCAAAATCATGGGCTGAATTGAGAAGCATTTCCAGTCAAAACTATGCTGGACAATATTGTTTTCGGGTGCCTTACATGGCATCTCTCATTGAGGATGCACTGTGTCTTGGAAATTCAGAGATAATATTCGGTCCTGGAAATGTTTCTTGGACACTAGGAGCCGCTCTGGTTGAAGGTGAATTCTTGTGGCGAAGTACAAGCAAAGTACAGAGCAGTTTTTCGGCACCAAAAAGTTTGAAGGCCATATCCTTCCCGTTGTTTCTGTTTGTTATTCTTGCCTCTCTTCTATTTATAGTCTTTCGTAGTCAATTCAAGCCGCCTGTGCCATTCAAGACGAGTGGTGCAGCTATTGCTTTGCCAACTTATGCTCATCCAAAACGCCGGCCTAATTAGATTTTGGCTAAAACTACATAGAATGTTCGGTCTTGTAGAATAGTAATTGATGCCTTGTAACAATCATGATTCATTTATTCTTTTAGGTTGCTGGCTCAGTTATGTGTATGTACACTGAGAAAACGATAAACTCAACAGGGGACCGCCTAGGTTGTCGGCTCAGTTATGGACGAGAGCTCTGAATGTCATGCCAATATGCCATATGCAAGAAGTCAGCATCAATAGAAATGTTTTTGTTTTCATCTTTAGATTGATTTTAATGGCCATTAATTTACTTAAATTGTACAAAATTCAATGAGGTGTATTGTTGCATACACAACAATCATCAAGACCCACTATGATTCTTATTCCATACAATACTAGTGTCAGAAGAAACATTCAAATGTACCCACTCTCTAATAGGGCTGTGCACGGGCGGGTTACCTGCCCGTTGGGCGGATTTTAAATTAAACCCGCTCATGGCGGGTGCCGAGAAGTGAAACCGCTGGAAAAA
>JAYMTF010003537.1:0-14986 GCA_036897485.1 Pelargonium nanum | reverse complement strand
AAAATACCTTTAAAAAATATTTTACCAAACAATCTACAATCTAAAATACATTTTCAAACTTCTTTTAAAACTTTTTCTACCAAACAGTCATCCAAAAATCAATGAAATCAGAAGCTTAATCTCTTTCAACTCATTTCCTTTTGGTCCCATGAGATCCCAAACAAGCACTAAGTTCTCCTATCATGACTAGACCTTGGAGACTATAGTGGACTCACTCCATCACCGACAACCAATCACAAACCATATGTCACCTAATAAGATTTGCCCCTATAAATACATTTTTTGAAGAAAGACTGGATTTCACTTTCATAAGTTAGTGTAAAAATATGAAAAAAATGTGGTGGGTTGTTACTTTGATATAACTAATGAAACGCACAAATCAGAATCTAATGTACATCATTATTTTTAAAAGCAAGCGCAACAACTGAGATTCGAATATGATATCTCAATAGATGCAAACGCCTCAAGCCAATTGTCCCGTTGATGGTTGTTTATTTAATGTACATTATTGATGGGTATTTTCCCTTGCAATGTGCTGCCAAAAATCAATTTTCAAAATTGGAATCTATTGATGAGTCCCATGTCAAACTTAGAGCCAAAAACAGAATTAAACCACGACTCTTGCTGTTCAAGATAATGCAAGCAAACCAAGAAAACAGTAATATATGTGGTCAATTCATAGAGTTGTACTCAAAAGGGTCAACTTGTCTAATTATAGGGATCATTAGGATCACTATAATTTGGCCAATATCATGCAAGATACTATGTTTTCAGAGTGACATTCTATTGATAGCTCAGTCCACTTAAGTCACAATCCTTTAACAAATTTCTCAAAGCTGTGTGGTGTTGAATCATACGAGGCTAATTTCATCTTCCTACCAAAATGATTATATATAGGTGGAGTTTATATAAAATATATAATATACGTCATCTTGAATTAATGATAGTGAATCTTGTTACAGTATAAAGTCGCCATCTTGTGTCGATCTTGATCGTTCATTGAGTTTGAATATATAAAAAAATTATTTTGCAAAAAAAAGATCATTTGTATACATAAATTGCCAAATTCGTTTACTGAACTGTCTTTTGGTCGTCTTTGAAAAATCAAGGTTAAAAATGCAAATTTTGGTGGCTAATGAAGATGATTATGATGCTAGCTCAAACATTAACCCAACTGACTATCACATTACAATTTGCATACAAAACCAGAGAGTATGTGTGTGAAAGGTCACATTCACTTGTAGACCTTAAAATGTCTCCAAACGGAACCACAGAGATACAAGAAAATATGCACTTATTGCCACCCAAAACCTTTTGTGGTTTGGGCACTGATGAGTGGTGTGTTCTGGGTTTTCCCTGTTGTGAGCTAGCACTTGCACCTCATCATCATGGATCATATTTTCCACTAAGGATTAGCTCATACATTAACATCATTAATTTATCTCAACCATAACAATCTGAATTTCTTATAGTGTAGTTTAGTCATGTCTTCATTTTTGTGACTTAAACTATAACAAATGCATCTAATTATAGAAACTTAATATGAGACTTATTTCACAGATTTTAGTTTGATCAATGCTTTTATATGGTTTAATAATTGAAACAAATTCGTCCCCTAGGAGATGACTCAATAGTCAAGACGCACACTTCTCTGTGAGAGATGTAGGTTCAACTCTTTGAATCAAGTAGGGTGGAGAGAGGTTTTAAGGGGAGAGCTACCCCTATTGTGTAGCTCAATTGATAAAAAAAATTAATAATTGAAACAAATTCAAGTGATTTTCTCAATGCAAATGCTAATTCAAAGAGCTAACTCTAAAGATAAAATATTTCTCTCATACTTATTAACCAAGTAAGTAACCTATCCTTTTTACAATGTTGTGGGATAACCCATGACATAAATGATAAAACAACCACTTTTATATTAATTTGTGATCAACCAATCATAGGTTGACAACATAGTGTCATTGTCTACCACTCCCATTTACAAAACTTGGAAGTGACAAACCATGGTTGATTAATTGTTAGATAATCCTATAATTTGAGACATGGGTTAAGGCATGAATTGGGGCATAGAATTTTGTTAATTATGGAGATACACAAAAGGTGACCCACTTTTTTGTTTTCTTGTTTGAGGTAGGTTTTAAAGGTGATAATGATAAGTAAAGCTTTGTGGATCTCATAATTCTAATGTCATGAAAATTTTGGCTACTTCTACTTGATTACCGGTTAGACAAACAAAAGCTTGTGGCTCTTGCTCAATGAGAACAAATATATATATTCTCACAATCTTTTCATGTGTCGACAAGTAATTAACAACATTATTATTATGATTATTATATTGCTAATCTTAATTAAAAAAGACGATTAGCTCATACGGAGCTCTCAAACTCCACTAATTCTTGATTTACACAAAATTAAGATAGAGATGGGTCACTGTGTCACGTCAAATATGGTTGCGGGTTCGGCAACATTTGTGACATTGTAATCACATTTTAATGGTACTAGGAAAAAATATACAACCATATCAAAATATATCCACTAAGATTTTATCGTAAGTGGCCGAGTCTCACAGGATTGCTCCGGTAGTCCCTCGACACATGGGGTCGATAACAACGATTAGGATAATGAGAATCTTGTTAAAGATTAAACAATTGATTAATTACTTAACTTTTGTACGAAACACACCTAAAACAACATTAATATATAAGGAGATTGGTTAGTGAGTTAGTGGGTTAAGACCTCAGTAACGTGAGCTTGAAAATGGATGATGCGTGCAGGTGCAGTTTTTGGATGATTTTTATCGATACAATGTATTGCAGCATCCACCATTATTATTATAAGATAAAAATGATAGAAGAAAAGGTAGCAACCACCACCATGGACAAGGACAAGAATATGTATGTTGTTGCTTTGCTTAAGAGAAGAATTTGACAAATTAGTGTATGGGGACCCAAAGAATTTAGTAAGATATTATGAAGAAGAAGGGATGTGAAGAAACAGTTTTAGATGATGATGAGCTTAATTATCTTGTTTGGACCAATGAGACCATAAGAACTTGTGGTGACCTCATGAAGTAGCTAGGGTTTTGAGGGTTTTAGTGGTAGAGAATAGGAACACATGATGGTCACGTAATTATTAGAGAATTAATATATACTTCTTTAATCATTATAAAATGCATGTGTAGTCTTCATCTCATTTTTTTGAACTATAGTTTATTTATGGAGTACTTGAGACCATAAGAAATTGTAATTATCTCATAATGGAAATAGATAAATAGGGTTTGGGTATAATATTGTAGGGAAGCTGGAGACTACATTCACAAATTACGTTCACATAATCAATTTATATATAACTCCAAGAGTTTGATACGATAGTGATGATTTACTTCCTTTTTATCTATATGAATATTTAAATTCTGAGGCTAATAATAACATTCGAGAAGTTCTATCTTAAATGTGGAATGCAGTTTTAATATATTTCTCGAAAAATGAATAATTTTAATGGACACGCAAGCGTGGCATAATTGAATTATTGCTACAAAATGTCCTGAATTTAAGAAGAGAAGTATATTTTGTCCGTAGAGGAGGGTGTTGAGTATAAGTCACTTAGTTAGATAAGGAAAAATTAATCTATAGACAAACTCAATTATTAAGGTTTTAGTATGGAAAATTTCATCTAATACAAAATTATAACTTTGTGAATACCAAAATCTTGTCTCTATACATATAGCTTCCTACCTAACTCACATGTTTCACGATTATTTCTCTATTAAATTAATTGTACCTACTTGTACTAGAAGATGCTTAAAGGATAAAGAGGAATTAAGATTAATTTAGTAGTGGAATTTATAGATTATCTTTCTTTAATCATCATTATATATAGGCTAATTAGAATCTGAGGAAATAGATTGGGAGATGATTGAAACTAGTTGGATGGAAAGTTTATTGGGATTCTATGAAAGATTGCTTGGTTGCTATATCATATGAGTTTCTCTAGTACACTTTATCCTTCCCAATATGATTTTTTCGTTTCTATGCTATTCTTGTCCAAAAATCATTGTTATTTTTTTTTCATTTTTAGAAAGTCCATAGTATTTTTATAATAAGTTGATTAATAACCATTAACACATAATTACCAAGATATAAAAATAAAAATATCACACTAACTAATTTTTCTCAAAATTGAAATATAACACTCATTTTAAGACGATGAAGTAATAAACTATTCATGTACAACAACAACAGATACTAGCTAGACGAAAAAGACAAAAATTTGTAACCTTACTGACATATGAAAAGTCGAAAAAATGCTTGAATTCTCAAGTAAAAAGCGTTAAAGTTAAATATTTGTACACATACTTTTTTTTCTTTTAAATATCTCTAAATTTAGAATCAATATTGCAAAAAAAGAAAAAGAAAATGAGAATGAGATGGGGGTTGCTTGTTTAACCACGCCATAATAATCTAAACAATAACTTATTCATACGGAGTACATATTTTAAGTTACTCCAATGATCCAAATTCTAAATCATTCACAATGATTATGATTTAATCATTGTTTTCGACTCGTATTTTTATGCTTAATTATTAGATAGATAAAAAAAAGTGATGGTTTCACATGTTATTGTCTTGGGCGTCCTCAACAAAGTAAAGAATCAATATGCTCTGAAAGAAGATCTTGATGTCTGCAACATATTTCTCAGGACATTCCCTTGGTATCTTTGACATTGTTGTAGTGATATCAAGGAGGTAAACTACTGACAATTATAAAGGACACGTAAACTTGAAATTTAAAATTTTCTAGTCAGCCATATCGAGATCTAGAGCAAAATATATATAGAGTTCTCGTAAACATTACTTATGAATTACGTTAATGTGCTAAATACTACAATATATAAGAGTCAAGCTTTACATCGTGTTCATCTATTGTGACAATCCGAAACGTTATCCAAATGACTCATAATAATGTGTCATATAAGTCAAACATGTTGAGAATTGTCACTTTATCTACTTGTAAACGTAGCGAAACATGTAATAGGTAAACTGGCACGAGTAGTTTACCCCCCACAAAAGGAGGAGACAAAGCTTGTAATTACCAAACAGCCCCTAGAAAAGTGTAACTTTTACTCTTTATCCTCTGTAATTACCAATTGTAATGAAACTTGATGACATAACCTTGTCTCTTACATCACCAAATAAGTGTGTGGCTGTAAGAGAGAGAGGTGGGCCTTGTCTTTAATTGGGTTTGATATTGAGTTGATTCTCATGAGATCTTAGCTAATTGGCCTGCTCTGTGTATTGTGGTGGCCACACCATGACCGTGATGTGTGCACACAACATGTTCGACGAAATGTCTACAAATCATTTTTGGTGGGTAGCTGTTAAATCTCGTCCCCTTCCGTACCAAGCACACTCTCTTCACTAACTCAATCACTTTCACTTCATTGGTTGCCCCAAGCTGAGCTCCTTAGACCTACATTTTTACACTTTACTAGACCCATACCCATAACCTTAAAAAGAAAACAATTTTGGCCACAACTTCATAACACCTCTTCTTTCTTTACCCTTTTGTTCCTTTTCACTTTAATTTGTTTCCCCAACTGATTTTGATTTAGACAACAGTTCCCATTTTATGTCTTCCAACTTGTGTTAATAGTGTTTCTTGGGGATATAATATACTCATAATACAAGTGGATGCACATAACAATAGAGGAGCAATGACAATGCAAAAAGGAGTTATGAATGATTTAGTATATAGTTCGATAGCTTAGGGTTTAGAGTTTTGGTCACGCAATTTCAGGCAAAATATCTTTTCGGGCACGCAAGCAATGCATATGGTAAACATAATCGTTTCAAATCCCAATCGTTTCAAACATATGGTAATTGGTAAATAGAAATTTTTAACACCATTAGTTTGAAAACCTATTTGTACAAAATTAATAGATCATGTAATTGCTTGTTTCAAGTTTGACAAAGTAGACCGATTTGTACATTTAGTAAAAGCTAATGCATGTCTCTAATAAGATCTCTACTTAAACTTATTGGACTCAAATTAAATTATATAATTAATATAGAGATCTCAATTTGTGAGAAAGACCATATGACAAATCAGTTCTATAGAGTTTGAATTTTACAACCGAGTTTAAAAATTCTATGAAAAAAGACAAGTGCAACTCATTGAATGTATCAATTAGCTCAAATTACAATGCTTGTTTTATTTTTTATGTTTCTGCATTTCACTTATTACTAAAACTTAATACTCAAACCATGTTAATCCATTGTTTTAATCTCTCCGCATCAATTTATATCCTTTAATGTCGTTAAATTCTCGTGTACGCGAATGTACAATTAACAATCAAGAGCACCACAACTAAAACTTAGTATATAATTTCTTATTTTATACAAGTACTCCTTTGTCAGAGTTGAAAAGTAATGCATCAAATGTGGAAGCAGAAACAAATGTTATCCAAGAATCTTTTCTTTTGTGTCTATCTTCTGTATAGTCTCACTCTCATCCCACAGCCACAAGTATATGTATGACAAAACACTTAAAAGGCATGCCAAAACATTGCTCTTTTGCCACCCCACTACCTTCCTAACATTTTAGGGAGCTACCCATCAAAATCTACATCTCCATTCCATATATAATTGCAACCTAATTCCCAATAACAAATTCTTAGGATGTAAATTAATCCAGGGGGTGAATGTTCAATGTTGCATGTGATTTTACAAAAAATATATATATAAATAAAACACCAATTAATTTGGGATGATCATGACATGGGGAACATCTGCAATCCGCAAATAAAAAAATATAAAAAAAAAAAACTCTCGTGTGGGGCAAAAGAATCCTTGCTTAAGCAGGTAACGAGGACGGGATGAATAAATCCCCATAAAAAAACCTACATAAGTTATACATGCATAATTTATACACAAGTGAGCCTATCTTATACATAAAATATTTGAGATAATCAATTTACATATTTATATGATACAATATTTAGATAATCATATTTGATTTTTAATTTGGAGTATCATAAAATTTGTTGAATTGAAATTGTTGTGTTTGTAAAACTGGTTAAGGTTCATTTTTACATTGTGTGTACTACATATTATGTTCAACTACATATGTTATATAAGTGACACACTAGTGATTATTGAGTTACTAATTAATTTTATTTTACTTTTATGTTGTATATTTATATTATCATGTATGTTATATGAATAATGCATGCTTAAATTTTTACAAGAATGTGAATTCAGATTGACAATTGAATGTGTCAAAAAAAAATTGAATATTGAGAATTTTATCATGTTAGAGAGTACTTTACATTTTTTACATTATAGTGTTCATGGGAATTTATTTTCCCCACCCGACAAGGATGGAGATAAATTTCATTCCCCATGTGAGGATGGGGAGAACTTTTATATGCGGGGGGACGGGTTTGTCACTCCCCATCTCATACCCGCCCCTCGACCATTCATGATATATAGTTGGGTACTAATCAGACACAACCCTTACAAAATAAATGTTGGAAGTCAATAATTATTCCAAACATAGAAATAAAGCAAAATGGTATATGGTACAAACCAATCCTATTAGGTTTAAGAATCATTTTTTTATGATGTGAAAGGTACCAAAATTACTAGTACAGAACACAATAATGAGCACGACTTCTCTCCATGTTTTATCCATGAACAAAACCACATGGGTAGAGCTAACAATATGGACCCGAACTAGCGGGCATCCTAAATCTGATCCGATCAATTTCGTATCGGATAAATCCTGCAAAAATATGAATCATATAGGACAAATATGCTCATTTTGCATTGAAAATCCGAATTTTAACTAATCTTAAATCCGAATTGTCACCTCTACCTATGGGTCTCACCGGGAACCTTTATAATTCAATTTTTCCAATCAAGGGTTAGCTATGGGGAATCACCTAAACGACACATAAGTAAATACAGAGACAAATAAGGTAGTGTTGAAA
Source organism: Pelargonium nanum (assembly GCA_036897485.1). Lineage (NCBI taxonomy): Eukaryota > Viridiplantae > Streptophyta > Magnoliopsida > Geraniales > Geraniaceae > Pelargonium > Pelargonium nanum. The sequence continues at coordinate 6,993 of JAYMTF010003537.1, read as the reverse complement.
CATTCATCAAGAAACGGCGTATATGCAAACACATCTTTTGCCGTTTAGTGTTTGCAAGTAGCTAGCTAGCTAACTTAGCCATGAGACTTGCCAACACTTTCGTCATATCTAATCTTCTTTTCAATATTTTAAAACCTCTCTACTTTACGAGAGTTGCATGAGCCACAAACATATTATACAATATCCGAGAAAAAAGAACAGAAATTGATCATACCCTAAATAGAGGCACTGCCTTCTGTGATTCAGATAAAGTAGTATATTCAGTCCCGCATGGTTCACAACTTTAGATAATTGCAAAGAATTGTTCTTTTCTCGGAGCTCCTTCACATCATAGTACATGTGTTGTACGATGAAGTTAACGAGACTGCACTGAGAAATTAGATTAGATAAAAGGGCTTGTAACAAATAGAATACAGATATATTGGGGAGGAGGTTCACATCATCATAGTACAAGTGTTGTACAGTGATCTCAAGTAAGGTGCACTGAGAAATAGATTAGATAAAAGGGTTTGGGAGATGGTCTTTATATTGACATTGATGTTCTTCTTTGGTAGCAAAAAGAGAGATTAGATAGAGAGCATAACTGGGTTGCTTCCCAATAGTAATGAAGCTGACATCCTTTTCCATAACTTTGCTTTAACAAGCTAAAAATGAGTGGAGAGAGAGAGGAAGCATTACCTTAATGGCTTAAAAGAAGGTAAAGTAACAAGGCTATAACCAAAGCTCATTGGGGCAAGCGGCTTAAAAACACTTGATCCCATCGAGGTCTCAGGTTCGAGCCTCCCTTCATAATGTTGGTATCGCCAAATCTATTATAAAAGAGAGGAGCAACTCAGTGCACGAGACTCCCCTTGAGGCTCCTATCATTATGGCAAAAGATAATTTATATATGCGGTCGTACTCATGCTTGCTTTGAAAAACAAAAACAAGTGGAGAAGAAGCATAAATTTACTAGTTCAAAATAAGGTAAAGTAACAAAGCTATTTTCAAGTGGTGGAGATAGTTCGCTGCACGAGACTCTTATTATTGTGGGGTCTCAGAAAAAGGATAATTTATATATGTAGTCATTCTCATGCTTGCCTTGATTAAATAAAAATGATTAGAGACGAAGTGTACACTTAATTGCTTCAAAAGAAGATGAAGTAACAAATGCAGCTCGCTACACAAGACTCTTATCATTGTGGGGTATGAAATAAGAGAATTTATTTATGGAGTCTTACTCATAATTTTACAAAGATGTTATTTTCTCCTAGCCCTACCCTTAACTTGAACACGTAGGTTTTTATGTTTTCTTTACTTGAACGCGTGACTTCAATATGAACTCTCTTTTAAAAAAAAAAATTATATTTTATGCACTTGTCTAAGTTTGACATATCACTTCATGCGAAAGAGCTAATTTTTGCACAAGTTTTCTTTTGTTATGGAGCTTCTTTAGCAGTAATTTGACATACCCTTCAACATAAGTTTCAGAAGTACCCTTTTAGCAGCACTCAGGTGCTAAGAAAGTATAGAAATTAACATAAACAATGCAGTTAAAAAAGCAAGATAAAGAAGTATGATTAAAGGTGATACAAGAATGCACAATGTTCTTGCCAAGTTTAGTTCAGCGACAACTGTAGAAGAATGGGAAGGCTAGGATTTTAGGTAACTGATGTTAACTAATTAGATAATTGTACTTTGATGGACACTCCCCTAATCTTAAAATCAAAGTGCTTAATGAGTCATCGAAATTATAATATGCGTACTCATTGGAAGTTCGAATTTGTTTAATGATGTTTTTACCTTTTAAACTCACCTCGGTTGCATCATCAGTCGCCGCCTGTCATTGGCTGTTGAGAGTTTTGAATTTCCAATATGCTTTCTCCAAATTGACTTCCACTGAATTTCCCGTTTTCTCTTACCTTCTTAAGCAACATTCTTCATTTAAATAATTACACCCTCCACATCCATGAACCTTTTTCTCTCCTATGATCTGATACTAGATGATTAACCAAATCTGCTGCAATGTGCATGATCATTGATCTCACACATGCATGCTCTTGCATACATTCATGGCACACCATCTGATCATCATCACCTGGACACAGAGAAAAGCATTAGTCAACTTTTGAAGTGGATGATGTAAAGTGGGCTAGCACATATGTACATGTCTAGTCACCACATGCATGCAACATAAATAAACATAAAAGTCAGCAATGCTGAAACTTGCCTCTTTCATCAAGTCGCTAGTTTCAATTCCCACAACTAAATACCTTAGACCGGGCATGGATGATGTTTCTTTGACTCATTAGATGGACATAGTAGGATTCACACGACCTAAATCGTGATACCACTCCAAAAGAGAAAGGACATTTCATCAGGTCGCTAGTTTCAATTTCCAAAGTCAATAATAAAGATTTGTCCTTACAAATACCTTAGGTCGGGCGTGGATGATCTTTCTTTCTCAGACTCATTAGATGTACGTATTAGGATGCGTATAACCTAAACTGCGATACCCCTACATGAGAAAGAGAGAGAGACGGTCATTTCATCAGTTCGCTAGTTTCAATTCCCATAAGTCAATCATAAGGATTTGTTCTAACAAATACCTAAGGCCGGGTGAAAAGGTCTTTCTGTGACTCATTAGATGGACTTAGTTGGATACACATAACCTAAACCGTAATATGAGAGAGAGAGAGAGAGAGAGAGAGAGAGAGAGAGAGAGAGAGAGAGAGAGAGGCCCACTTCTATTACAGTTTGTTTCTCCTATAAAACCCATCCATTCCTTCAACTTCTCCCCCACCAATTCTGAACAACTCTGCTATAAGAACCTTCACCTTAAGGAATCAACCACAGAATTCCATTTCCAGTTCAAGCCATGCTTCCAGGAGAGATTGCAGGAATCCACTATCTAGCACCCGAATACCAGATTCCGATTCCAACAAACTTTGACATGATGCAGAACAGCATCAACATGCCAACCCTCCAATTCTCCACATTCTTAAACAACCTGCCCAACTCCCTCATCCCTCTCCAAGGCTACGACCAATTCACTTCTCAGTCATCAAGCATCAGCAACAACTCAACTTCCGACGACGCGGAGGATCAACAACTCAGCAGCATCATTGATGAGAGGAAGCAGAGGAGGATGATTTCCAACAGAGAATCTGCCCGCAGGTCGCGGATGAGGAAGCAGAAGCACCTGGATGAGCTTTGGTCACAGGTTGTCAGGCTTCGAACCGAGAACCACAACCTCATAGACAAGTTGAACCATGTCTCGGAGTCTCACGATCAGGTTGTTCAGGAGAATGCTCGGCTCAAAGAAGAAACTTCAAGTCTTCGCCAAATGCTTACAGACATCCAAATTGGCAGTCCTTACAATGCCTTCAGAGACCTGGAAGAGGTCCACTGCAACACAGATCAATCCTCAAATCAATCCATCAATACCTCTGTAGAGTTGCTTCATTGAGATGTTTCAATTATCATAATAACCAATCTCTATGTCATTTTCTGCTTACAATGGTTGTTAATCGATCTTTATTTTCTTAATAACAGTTGCAACCATTTCATCCCAAATCAGATTAAGTAAAGATACATGCATCTAACACAGTAAATAGCTCTTCTCGCCGCATATATAATTACATGGTTTCTGCAGTAATATCCATCATAAGACAAATTAAACACTCAATCATGAGTCATGACATCAACCATTATCATTACAAGAACCCCACTAGCTTCGATCATAGATCACAGAGGCTCATTTCATCATCTAAATTATTGGGTCAGATGGGGAAAAAAGTAAGAAACTAAAGATAATAAAAAGATATTAGACATCAGAAGTACTATAAGAGGAAGTAATATTATTTTGACATGTACTAAAATGGTAAATTCTTTGTGGTCGACGGACCTTAAGGGAACAGGCTGCTCCTTTGACACACTAAGGATAGGTCCCATGGATAGTCAAGTATTAGACACAATAACAGGGGCAATAGGACAAATGGTGGTGGAGTTGCTGGTGGTAGTGGCTCATCATGCAAATATTTACTATAAGAAGCAAAACATTTGAGAACACTATCCACTAAGAAGCTTAGGAACAGTTTCTAGCTTTTTTCGGAGGGAATCAATGCTTGCCTACCTTGTTCGAGCCATGCCTACGTTGTTGTCACCAATTTGGATAAATGCAAGTAAAGTATATGCCTCAGGTGTATTGGTTCAATAGTACTTTCAGTTTCTATTGAAATTCTGTATGCAACTCAAGGCAAGTCACCACCAGGCCCCTTATGCCTCTTGCCTTTTCAGGATTTGGTGCATGCACGCGCATGTGTGCATACATAAATAAACATATTAAGAAATGCTAAAATTAAAAATCTTTTCTTGGTTAATTACGAAAAGAAAAAGTCAATCACTCACTGAGGAAATGTAAGTACATACGTTCATGAAAGTGAGTATGCAGTTCAAAAAGTGCCATCATATGGATGCAAATACAGATAAATTCGAGAACACACAATCGAATAAATGTGTTTCGAGTGAAAGTTGTCCATGAAAAAGATAAATAATGACTTGTCTCATCAAAAAAGCAAGTTGAGAAGTTTGATTTTAACAGTCCTGTGATCTGTATAATTGATCCGTGCAGAGACTACAAGATTCATGACTTGAATCATTAATTTCCTTTAGCAACAAGTTGCTAAAGCGATGTAGCCAATTTCCTGAATGAGTTGATGACAGCTAAAGCGGTGGCGATATCAGAATATGGAAATAATAATGTGGAGCAAATATAGTGTGAATGTGTAATAGGTATATAATTCAGCAAAAAAAAAAAAGGAGTATAATGGGGATGTTTTCTTGAGACTTTCTACAAATTCTTTTTATCAAGATACAACAAAACACTGCCGTTACCTTGAACAATATTTTTCTCGAATGAAGGTTTATAACACTCTCAAAAGTTGTTTACCCAATAATACTGACATTACCCATTTCAAGATTTCATATAAAAAGATATCGAGCAATGCTATCTAAGGTACCAAGTCCTATGCTTTCATGATGATGGTGATATGTGCAGCTGTGCAGGTAGGAACCTATCATTCACATCGCGTATTCACATCAACAGCAATAGAACATAGCATTTCCTCAACACATTTTAACTAGAACATAAACACTCAAATTACAACAAGATCCAATTGGAATGGAAATGGGAATAAAAAATTGGGAATGGGAATGAGCTTTCTATTCAAACATTCCATAGCTATTATAATGACCAAAAAGTCATAATACAAACACTACCTATGTGAAGAGTTCATCACTTACTAAAAGAACCAAAGAGGTGAGACCAAGTTGCAACACTCAATTCCATTCCATGTCTACATAACTGAAATTATTTTTGGGAAATCAAAATATTATCCATATAAATTGGGCAAATATCTTGCAAAGCCCTGAATTATGTAATGGTGATGCAGACAAGGGTTATGGGTAAAAGAACCAATTAATTAAATGGTACCCAGAATTCAATGACTTGCCCCCAACAGGAACAAACAGGGTTTATAACTGTATTCATGAACATTGAAATTTGAAAAGTCACAGTTCACAAGGTCTGAGAAGGCTATATTATATACATTGGATAAGAATTAGGATGCAAGAAATAGAAATAGAAATAGAAATAAAAAGTGGGTATGAGGGATGTTATTGAAATATTACCTCCATTGAGACTGAATGAATGAGAAGTGGTGTGGTGGTGGCAGTTCCATGTGAATGTGAGTTTGTGCTTGCTCCATCAAAGGTCCTTGTCTTTTTCTCTCTCTACTTCTCTTCCTTATAGCCATCTTTATCTGGGAAGCATCACTACGTTTTTAAATATTGTCTTTCAGCATGTTAACAAGTTGGGCATTTGGTCTAGTGGTATGATTCTCGCTTAGGGTGCGAGAGGTCCCGAGTTCAATTCTCGGAATGCCCCCATTATTGAACTGTTTTCCAGAAAAAAGTAATAAAATTCATAAAGCTATAATTCATGGGTCAGTATAGTTTTTGTCCTTGATTTGAGTAATATAACTTTGCTTATGTGACACTTACATAACATTTTAAAATATATAAATTGCGCCACTTAATAGACTATTGTCATATATTACATTGACCTTATAATTTAGTTCATAAATAATTTCAACATGTTGGTAAAAACCTCAATTTGTCACATAATTTTTATGAATCCAATTTAGTTCTTAAATTTTTTTAAACCTAAATTATTCTTCAAATTTCAAGTATGGAACCAATTTACGTCATTTTCTAAGTTAAGTAATCTGACGTCAAATTTAAATTATATGTTAAGTAATTACTTTTATTCAATTATTTTGTTGATGTGGTGATCCAGTTGTATTAATTATCGACTTGTTTACCTAGATGGCGGCTGGGCAGTCAGAAGCAATGAGAGAGTTTGGTTGGGTGGTGGTGGCTTGGTGGTGGCTTGGAAAATAGAGGAAGGCGGCAGTTGTTGAAGTTATGGCGGTTCGCAAGGCCTTACATTCAACTAAAAATTTGGGTTGACGGAATATTATCGTTGAAAGGGATGCTAAACATGTTATCTTAGATTTCAAGACACGTCCCGTAATGAACAAAGATTATAGTTTATTAACAGAGAATTGTCTTAAGTTGTCGCGTGATTTCGAGAATGTTCTATTCTATTTTTGTTAAACGGTCTATGAATGTAGTGGTTCATCACTTAGGTCAAGCCTTTAATTTTATGTTTAGTCGTTGTTGTTGCGGGTGCCTCGGATTGTCCTTTGGGTGCTGCTCAAGCTACATATTTTGATTTGAATTAATCAAGTGAGTGTTTTCTATTAAAAAAATGACTCACGTGATCAACACATGACACACCATGTCAACACAATTTGTAATCCACCTGCCGCGTCAATTATGTTCTCAAAAAATATAATTCTTAATTATATCCGGGTAAACCAGGCCGGTCCAGTTTGAGTCTAGCTAGCCTTATCGGCGGGGCCTGACCCGCAAACCTATCACATTTGGTGG
>JAYMTF010003536.1:0-14987 GCA_036897485.1 Pelargonium nanum | reverse complement strand
CCGCGGCTCCAGAACGGGTTTGCGCCATTGTGCGCCTTGCGCCATAAATAACTATGTCATTGACAGTGACAAAATATTTAGCCCCCTTCTTCCTTTGTATACATTGGATCAAAATATATGTCTACCCCTGGACATGACATCACTTGAGTAAGGAGGGACTCTTTGTAGACCTCTCATGTTCGACTTGACTTTGGAGTAATGTGTGAGCAATGTGAAAAATCAATCATACTTGCAGCATGGGAACCGAGCTTGGGAACTCTCGAAAGTAGGTGTACTGGCATGAACGGTGAGGTGTGCGCAAGCGTGTGCTAGAGACACACGGGCATGTATGGTCAGGTAAGGGAATGAGCACAAGGCGCCCGGGCATGAGTAGAGGGACGAGTATATGTGTTACGTGCTGGAGTTATACGGTTCCAATGAGCCAACATTCATTTTTGAAATATCAGCTCACCGGCTGGGAGATTCTCCAATTATTCTCTGCATACAATTTCTGTACGTCAGTCGCATCTGTGATGAAGAAAATCAGTTATTGGATAGGCGTGCTTTGGTGTTCGCTGTGGTGCACGACTGCACTGGCGTTTGTGCACAAGGGCATGCTTATCATTGACGCGTCTGCACTGGCTGTCTGCGCTAGGCATCTACGTTTTCATGCCCTGCGTCCTTGATCATCCTCTGGTTACCTTAGTCTCTCCATCCTCTAAACGAGTTTCCGAATCTCATGCCCAAGTGATACCTAAACATGCATGGGCATGTATGCGTATGGAGTCTTGGTTTCTGACCCGTCAGAAATTGTACCCCTGATATAGATACCGGACTATATAGGATGGCATGATGCGTGAGTATACATTTCGATCCATGAACGGTCACATTAATTCCCAATCCATGAACGGTCACATTAATTCCCAATATTTTGTGTAACATCAAAATGATTCCTATGCTAATAAATTTAGATGTTAGATTTTAAACATCCCGTAATAGTTTAATAATCTCTTATTGGTTGGTTGGTGAACATTTTGTTTTACTTTTTACTTTGATTTTATTATATCTTATTACTGTTAAATAGTAAAACTGGAGAACATAATGGTTTTTAATGCAACAAAAACAAATTATTGCAGGAAGATGGCAAGAAGACAGTAGAGCTGAAGCAGAACCGCCTGTTTGAACACGATAAGAGTGTAATGTAAAACCTTGCCCTTAGTTGTCGTGTTTGTTCTTTTCCATATGACCAATGTTGCAACTCCGATTCTCAGGTTGGAGCAGTCGTGGTTGGACTAGACCAGTATGTCAACTATTACAAGCTTCAGTAAGAGCTTGACATCCTTATTCCTTTTTCTTTCTACCTTTTGGCTGTTTATTTTTTTTCCATTTTCATCATGTCCTTTTAGAAAGTCTTGAATAAGTATCTTTAATGTGTTATATTTTGTAAACTGTACTGTGAACAGAGGAGTGGACCATCAAAACTTAGGTCACATTTGATATACCTAGAATCATAGTGAACTCCTACAATGTTGACTGGCTGATCTGACTATTATTTTTAGGCAAACATGGGGAATATAATATGTTCGAAGGATCTGTTGATTATTAGAGTATGGTTATTGAAATTAATAATATAGGGATTGAAGTTTAACCAGTAGTAGTTTGGAGGTAGGCTTTTGTGTAAACGACTTCTAGAATAATGAATGAATTGGTGGAGGTAACTAAACATGCATCGAGACGTTTATCATGTTAGCTACTTTTGGAATGGAGCTCAGGTTGAATACTCTTGGGAAATTTTTGAAATAAATTATATAATGGTGCTGCCAGGTTGTAAATATTTTGAAACATATCCTTCTGCATTAGAAATTTATCTAAGATTTTGTATTTGCCACTTTTTGGTCGATTCAGTTAAGATGTTTAGTACTTCAACTGCCAGGTACGGAACTCTTTGCATACGTGAGAATCCAGGTTGCCTGTTCATTGCCACCAACCGTGATGCAGTAGGACACATGACTGACTTACAAGAATGGCCTGGTATACTCTCTCTACTTTTAGCCTGCCTGAAAGCAAGTTTGAGATGTGATAAACATCTGATAGTTTCACTTGATTATGATTTTGGCTTTGGTTTCAGGTGCTGGATGTATGGTTGGTGCCATAGCTAGTTCTACGGAGAAGGAGCCCATTGTAGTTGGAAAACCCTCAACTTTTATGATGGACTTTTTACTCAAAAAGTAAGAAAGACTTGATTTTTCAGTAGCAAATGTAATGCTGCTGTGTGCTTATGGACTAAATATATTCCCATTGTATTATGTTTTGCAGATATCATATTAGTACCTCCAGAATGTGTATGGTGGGTGATAGACTAGACACTGATATTTTATTCGGCCAAAATGCTGGTTGCAAAACTCTCCTTGTTCTTTCAGGTATCGTATCAGCATAATATTCCTCTTCCTTTCTTTCTACTTTGTTACTTCGGAGGAGTTTCCATTTCATATCATTTATGGATTTTGCTAATGTTTGTGCAACTCAAATTGTGTTCACACAGGTGTGACTACACAATCTGGTCTTCAAGACCCTGCAAACAAAATCCAACCTGATTACTATACGAGCAAGCTGGCCGACATTTTAGAATTGTCGAGATGATGCTAACTCAGTAGTTATATTCTTTCAAACCGTCATTGGGAAAATGATTATGAATAATAGCTTCAAGTGATAAGCTTGGAGGAGGCTATTAAACCTGTTTAGTCTCTCCTTATTTCTCTTGTACCAGTATTATTGTCATGCACTGCACAAACTTGTTCATGAATTGTATATGCATTGGTTTTGGATTTGCAATAATTTATGATTAATTCTTACTGAAGGAGTGAGTGTATTTATTTGAGGATTTCATTCTTATTGCCTCTGCATCAACCAAACTAACACAATTTTTTTTATTGAAAGATTCAAAAAATCAGTCTTGATCTTGGAGTCACTGTTGGTAGACAATTTTTTTTTTTTTTAAAAAGAAAAGAAAAGTATACATATAAATTGTTACACATCTTTCTTGATACTATGGATAGTTTAGATACAAGGGAGTGCTAATAATTTACATGCTCCGATTATTATTTACTTTTTTTCCAAATCCAAATATAAAATTCAAAAGTCTACTATTACAAGTCCAAGTCTGAGGGAGTTGTTGATTCTGAGACTTCCACATTTTCCATCCAAATTCTTGATTCTGAGACTTCCACATTTTCCATCCAAATTCTTGATTACCCAACTGCCAGTGCCCGGAGACCATGAACTCCGGCGGAGCTCAGCTTCTAACTTCTCAGGGTGCGGTGGACCTCTTCGATTCTGTGGACGCCTTCCTCTTCGATTGCGACGGTCAGATTTTCTTATGTTTGAAACTGTAAACAAAAAGAATCACTTTTGAATTGTATTTGATTGTTAAATATGTATAGGTGTCATCTGGAAGGGCTACAAGCTCATTGATGGCGTCTCTCAGACACTGGAGATGCTTCGCTCCAAGGCACTTTCTTTCTCTTATATATTTCCTTTCGTTTCTGTATTTGAGGTCATGGTTCACTGATATTTTCTATGTAAATTTATGTGATTTCAGGGGAAGAAGGTGGTTTTTGTTACCAATAACTCCTTCAAATCGAGAAGGCAGTATGTTCAGAAGTTTCTTTCTCTTGGAATTTCAGTTACTGAGGTAATCGATTGTTTAAAGAACTTCACTGAAATTCAATTATGGAGATGAAGCTTTTTTCCTGATACTGCCACTAATGTTGACAGGATCATATATACTCTTCGTCTTTTGCCGCTGCCATGTACTTGAAAGTTAATAACTTCCCAAAGGAAAAGAAGGTTCGTGTTTTCTTTGTACTGGTTACATCAATTGTAAAACTAGGGCAGAAGATTCTAATTTGACGATGTTGTGACAGTCTGTTTTATATGTTTATTACAGTGATATTTGACAAAATCTGTTCAGATATTATAAAGAGGAAAACTATTTGCAAATTCTGCAAAACTTTTCTGTTTTCTATCTGTGATTTCAATGTTCGATTGAATTCTCACTATGTCTGAATTTGGTTCATTTCACTATTTTGTACTGATTGCTTGCAATTGGACTGTGTATATGTGGTCTCCATTAGCAATTTGTAAGTGCAATCTTCTTCTTCATTTTCTTTCTTTCAGGTTTATGTAATAGGTGGAGAAGGGCTATTGGACGAGCTGCAGCTTGCCGGATTTACAGTTCTTGGTGGGCCTGTAAGTTAGCACATTATAAATAGCATTACTCAATTCCAATGACACTTTCCACTATGTATGTTTCTTCTCCCTTTAACATTTCATGTTTGCTGGAACCGATTAAAGAAGAGTTCAGTTTTGACTTCACTAGAATAAAATTTTCATATTCTTTTACCCTCTGGCTTTTCCTAGAGAAACAGTGATCAGCTTTTCAGGCCTCTTTTCTGTATATCAAGGTTTTCTTTCGAAGACAACCGAGGTGACCAAACTATTTCCAAGACTTGCCTTAAAGTGAAGCAAATATATATGTACATATTTGTTTTCTAATCTCAGAAGTCAGGACATGTACACGTATATTTTATGCTTTTTTTGCACCACACTACCATGTTCTGTTGATTATGTATATAATACTGGGCTCATAATTTTATTTCATCCATGAACACTATGGTATGTTACTATGTTTCCTAGGTTTGTATTTTTAGATGTTGCATTCAAGCATCTTACAATAGTTCCATCTTGTTTCGGTCAGTTACTAAACATTTCCATTTCACTTCTTACTTAGATCATTCATTCTTTTCAGTTTTTTAGTAAATAGGAAAAGGTGTTTTTTCATGCACCTCAATGGGTCAAAACAATGATCACCTTAGCCTTTCATTTTCTTGCAGGAAGATGGCAAGAAGACAGTACAGCTGAAAATGAATGGTCTGGTCGAACATGATAGGAGTGTATGTAAAATCTTGCCCTTATTTGATTTGAGTTTTTTGCTTGTTCTTTCAGCGTGTGACTAAAAATATTGGTACAATTCAATTCCCAGGTTGGAGCAGTCGTGGTTGAATTAGACCGACATGTCAACGATTACAAGCTTCAGTAAGGAAGCCCGAATTCCTTGTTTTATTTTCTTCCTACCTTTTGTCTATTATTCATTTCTGCTGCTTTGATAATGTCCTTTCTGAAATTCTTGAATATAAGCATCTGTATATAATGTAGGAATTGGGTCCGGAAAATAAGTAGTATAACGTTACTGTCAGCATGTGAATAAGGATTGCCTTGTATTTAATTATCTGCTGAGTTCTTTTATTGTTTTGAAACATGTTCTTCAGCTGAAGGGAATGTCTTAAGATTTTCCATTTGCTACTTGTTTGTCGCTTTGATATAGACATTAATGATTTAAACTGCCAGGTATGCAACTCTTTGCATACGAGAGAATCCAGGATGCCTTTTCATAGCCACCAACCGTGATGCAGTTGGATACATGACTGACTTACCAGAGTGGCCTGGTACTTACTGTTTTTACTTCAACAAAGTAAGGCTAATGTGTACTACACATCTGATTGTTGTTTCACTCTGGGTTTTGGTTTCAGGCGCGGGATGTATAGTTGCTGCTATATCTATGTCTACTGAGAAGGACCCCATTGTTGTCGGAAAACCTTCATCCCTTATGATGGACTTGTTAGTACAAAAGTAAGACACACATTTGCTTCTTCTTCATCTTCTATCCAATTAATCTACTATGTTCACATGGACTCATTAAGGTCCATATTCTAGCATGGATCCATTGATTTATCAAAAATAACTCAATCTTCGGGTACTAAATAGATAATGGAAAGAAGATACAGATCAGATAAAGATAGTGCTCGGGTTTTGACCTCAGCTATATTATTTTGTTTTGCAGATATCATATCAGTACATCAAGAATGTGTATGGTGGGTGATAGACTAGAGACTGATATTCTATTTGGCCAAAATTCAGGTTGCAAGACTCTCCTTGTTCTATCAGGTATAACAAGTATTTCTCTTGGTTTCTCAAGAAGTTGTGAGGCATTTTTACGAGTTTTATGTATATATCCACCTTTAATTCCAATCACAGGTGTGGCTACACAATCTGATCTTCAAGACCCTTCAAACAAAATCCAACCCGACTACTATACGAGCAAGATGTCTGACATTTTTGGATTGTTATCGATCTAGACATATTCTCTGGGCAATGAATAATTACATCCTTCATGGTCCGAGGATGGAACAGCTAGCCTATTAAACTTTGATATTAGTCTATTCATCTTGTTTTACAAGTTCTGAATACACACACTCTTCTCCTTCCCAAATTAGATATTTGCAATTGATTTCAAACCCGAAATGTCTGAATAAGTGCTTTGCTTGTCCGAAATGGAGTTACAGTTACAATTTAGCAATTGTAATCTAACTGGTTTTGTTCTGTATATACATATTGTCAATGGAAAACAGGACAGTCTGGTGCTCTAATGTTAGGTGCAGTGGGACAGGAAGCTAAGGGACAGTGATCATCCAATTCCAAGCCCCACCATCTTGGTCCTTGGATGTTCTGCATTGTGAAATAGCACAGCACTGCCATGAAAGCTACACCAGCATCAAGCCCTGCTGATAAAATGTAGTTGTGCCTTGCCCACCAACCTTTGTACCTTCTGTACACAAAGAAGTTGAAGAATATCCCAACTGTGCCCCAACACAGGTAGTTCACTGCTCTGGCTGGTGGCATTGCTCCTGCTCCTCCCAATATGATTGGCATGTTTATCATCCTAATCCACTTCTTGTCCGGGTACTTGCGCGCCAGCACCCAAACTGGAACCGGTGCTAGTATCCCTATCAGGAAGAAGTAGTTCATCTTTGAGTACACCCCTAGGTTCCCAAACATGCGTTGCGGCCCAACTACTCCCCATATGATGGATGCATTGTAGAAAACATCGTCTCCCGGGCATGTCCAAGGACTTCCCACTGGCATTTTCGACGTTTGGCAGATGTCTTTCACTGAGGTAAGGAGCCACCAGGCTGTTCCGAAGTAAGTTGAGGATGCAATTAGTGTCCCAACTAGCTAATTTGGGCACCATGTATATATATTATACTCACTGGTCAGTTTCTTGGAAATGAATCAAATAGAGACAAACTGTGCTTGAAGTTGCTGTACCTGAACAAGAAACATGGACTTTGGTGGAATCTTCATGTAATGACCCAGCTTGAAATCATTGAGAAACATGATTGCCTGAGAGATGCTGACAGTACCATAAGTCTTGAATGCCTCGTTCGCTAGAGGCTTCCCCGGGTACATGTAACCTATGATCAGCTCTGTGATCACGTTTAGGCCCGGTTGCTATGTGAACAAAGAGCTTGCTGTGATTAGTAAACACACAGAGAACAGAGGAAGGTAATGAAATTATGTACCTGGTTTGTAGTGGCTGCAATGGCTCCAATTGGGAGAGTGAAAGAAAAAGCTATGCCAATTGATAATAGGACTCCCCAGTAAGGAAGCTGCAACTGCTTGCCAAAGCCTTCACATGCAACCATAGCTAACCCAATGGTCACAACCAGGATTGTGTAAAACCACCATTGAGGGACTTGTTCATAGTTTTTCTTCATCATTCGAGTGTGGACATCCCCGAATTTGTCTTGGAAGGTCGCCTTTGTTTGTTGCCAGATTGTTCTGCAAACGGGTTGTTAAAAACAAATATCAATCAGATTGTGTACTTTTGGTGAGTTCATCAGGATTGAAGTACCTTCCATGGAAGAGTGCAACATGAGATATGGTAGCTGCCAGTACTGCAAAGCTCAGGCCATACGCGAATGCAAAGAAAACGCTCAGGTAAATTTTGCTATACGCATCATATCCCTCGCGGTTGAACTCAAAGGTTGCCTCATCCAAGACTCTGGAGACATCATATGGCTGACCATTGATATCAAAAACATGAGCGGAGAAAATGGGAAACCTCTTGGCTTCAAATGAGTTTGTCCAGTACGCGATAGGAATCAGCACGTAAAGAGTCAGGAAGAAACCGCCCATTATGTTGAAGATAGCGAAGGCAGGGGTGGCCAGGGGAGATCCGATGAAGGCGGATACAGTAGCCCAATCAAAGGCAAATGAGCCAACACCAAGACCTCCCAAACCAGAACCAATTTGCTGGGCTGTCACTGAGTCCTTATATATCCAACAAACAAAGGAGAGTGCAGAAATAGCCTTGAACAGGTAGTTCGGGACAGTATAGTACGCAAAGCTTGACGCGAGGACAAGAAGGAAAAACTGCAGCCTTGTTAAGCCTCCTTTAGGCCTCTTCTCTTTCTCGTGCAGTGCCCGGAAAAGAGAGACTTGAACCAGATTGGCAGGCCACCACATGTAAGGTGAGTCCACTAGAAACTTTCGAAAAAGTCCTGCCCATCCATATCCTAGCATCTGAATACATATTTCAGTTAAAGAATTAGTATTGTACTAATCATAATAAGTATCAAGATTAGCAGATTGAACTGACCTGAGTGGATTGTGTTAACAGCATAGCTGCTAGAGGATGAATGTCACGTAAATAGAACGCCTTCACGATGGTGATAATGTTGACAGCATAAACGCCATTGGAACCCGAGTTGGCGAATATGGTGATCAGGACATGCTCTTTTAAGTTGAAAGGACCTGGATTCAATGAAAATGACCAGTTGGTTCCAGGAACTGTAATGGATTTCTTTGGCAGAGATGCTGCCATGAACTTCCCTAAGGGAAGTACCACAATTTGGGCTGAGACTGATGATATATAGAGAGCATTCTGGCGGTACCCGAAGAACTGGTTCAAGAACGCTAGAGTGGCACAGCAAATGATCCCCAAAACCCATGTTCGAAATGTCAAGCATGGCAGCGATGGGTCATCTGTAATCGGGACAGTGAGTCTCACTTGCTCAATTGGAGAATCGTTTACCTCGTCTGCGTGCAGATGTAGAGACAGAGCAAGTGATTAACCATATACAAATATCAGTTCAAATCAAGAATCAAGAAGAAAAGAAAAGGGGACAGTGTGTGTGTGACAAAGATTGCATCTCACCAGCGTTTTCGGGAATGTTAACGAATGTGCCAATCTTGTCGGGATGGTCTGAACGGGGCAATCCGTTCCCATCAGTGTCCGGGGACTCCATGATTCTGTAACTGCTAGTTCTAAAAGAAAAAACCAGTTGAAATGATGAAATGAAACTACTAATTCAGTAACATTGTAGCTTACTATTTGTATATGTTTTCAAGTTCTGCTTCTCAGCTGATCATTTTGGTTGTTTTCAATCAAGACACAACAACAGTCCCATAAGAGAATGCCAAAGGATTCATGGACCCAAAAATTGCAAGAATTCAAATTTGGTTACTTTCTCTGATACAGTTAAGAAGGTCGTGTTAAAAAGCAGGACCAGAAAGCGAAACATTGCTGATTTGAACCTCATAAAACATCTTTCAGTAATTCATGTCAGCATCTTCTGCCAAAAATGTTATGAGTTACAATACCATACGCATTGTATATATATATTAGTGTTGTTCATTAAAATCTTGCAAACTCAGCTCTTTCTTTTCTTAGCATAGAGACCAAACCAATGTGTCAGAGCGAAAACGAGAGGTCCTCTTGTTTGAATCCTTAACTTGGCACATAGTTTGATGCATGGACCATGCAGCACTGAACAATCCTTGTAGAAGAAACAAGTGATCAACAGTTTTTTTTTTTTTTTATCCGCAAGCGTACAAACACTAAGACTTGAACATGAAATTTCGAGGGACCAGGTGAAATATATACAGAAACTCATGGCTGGCTAATATAAAAAACATTTTTATTTTGTAAAATTTAAATATTTAAAAGGTTATATATATATATATAGGACATATACTAGTGTGTTGTTATTCATTGTAGCATGATTGTTAGAGCAATTGAGTTGTTAATCTACGTTGCTATCTAATCTTTGTGACGTGAAAAAGACAGGATTTCAAGATTGGTTATTTGTGTTGCCAATAACAAGTAAATTTGGAATTTTCATTTTGTCAACTTACATATAATAATTTGATAACAACAATTAAACTACTTTCCAAATAAATACTCCAAAAGTAAAAATCGGAAAATGTTGACAATCAAATAAGTTAACTCCTAACTAACAAGAAATCATAGGTACATCGAACGTGAAGCAAGATTCTCTTGTTTTTTAACCATTCTTTCTCCGTTTCATAATGAGTGTTCATCTTTTTCTTTTAAGAAAAATTAAGGATAAATAAGTTAGTGTTATACATTTATGTACTCTTTAACTCTTGTATCCTCCATGAACATGTGTTGTTCCAAAATACGACTCAATATAGGGATACTATTAACATTTTATGCTAACGTTCTAAAAATGTAAACACCCTTATTTTAGAACAAAAATGCAACCATACACATTTTATTAGGACGGAGTGAGTACAATGTATGATTGTGATGGCCTTCATTAAATTTCATACGTTATTTTCATGGATTTACAAGCTGCCGTCCTCTGCTCATTCTCAATATTCTCGTCGCCTTTGTATCGATCGTATTATTGCATTCTTCTTCATCGTCATCATCAAGAAGGCTGAGATGTAATAGAATAGCTAAGCCCATAATATAATATACTGCAAAGCCCATGTACATACAGTTTCAAATTCTTGATATATTAACATGGCGCCGGACAAAGCCCATAGAGTTTCAGTTTCTTGATATATTAACAATATTCATGTCACAGCAGACATGAATATGATTGTTAATGATTCCACTCATAATCAGAAAACATGCAATGACACTCACAGTATATACATATATGATATGATATGATAGTTGTTAATTTAATGGAGAGTGTGAGGTCCATGCATGCATGCGCAGCAGCTCTATATCAATCTATACAATATAAGCTCTAGCTAGCTGCGCAATTAACGCCCTAGCTCATTCCATGAATCATTACAATAATATTTATAGGGTACAAATACATATACAGAGCACATGGGATTGGGTTCGAGTCTCGCCTATACGTTTGCTTTGCTGATAAAAAAAATACAATACGCCACCCAATGGCTTAAAGCGTTTGCTCTTAAGATTTCAGGTTCGAGTCTAGACTGTTACGCTTGCTGATAAAAAAAATACAATACACCACTGACCACCCATTGTTCTCTCCTCTGAAGCTAGAAATATTGGGCCCTTTCTTTGTTATTTGAATTATGCATAACTCGCAGTACAAAAATTTAAAATGCAGTTCGTCTCTCCATTGTAGCCAACTGCTAGTTTTAGCTAGCTAGGTTCTTTGAACAAGGACATGTCGTCGGTGCACGTGACAACAACTACGTACTGCTTTTCACAAACAAAAGATAGATATGTGGTGGCCATAGAATTATTTGTACTTGCTGCACCCTACAACTGATCGATGTCGGTCTACTCTGCACTACTTGTGTTTCATCACTACTGAAACAGTACGGATCGGACTATATTCCACTTCTTCATTGTTCGAGCTTAACTTGTTTCCTATATAAATACAGTGTTTTGTGTTCTTAAGCTGAACTATACAAATAAGAAAATGGCATGCCGTTGGATTCAAAAATGAACTCCAGTGGTAGAGTCAATGGTTGAGTAAAATGAGAATCAGTTGACTGATATAAAAGTTATATCAGTTTTGCATTAAACTATGCAGTTTTAAGCAAAACTGATATAACTTTTATATAAGTCAATTGATGCTCATTTTACTCATATATATAGTTGAGTCTCCCACAAACAAAAGTTCATGGCATCTCTCAAATACTTAATCTCCATGAGAGACCTCTGAGGCACCATGTCCCAAATACATGCACACATAAACTTTGTATCTTCCGTGGCATGACATGTTAACAAATCCTAATGTGACATTTAAAAATCGGGTACAACCGATTGAGTGAGTTTAATTAATTTAAAATACTTAAACATGAAAAAACTCTAAGAGATAAACCCAAAAATCTATAAGACAAAATGATTTAATCCTTCATTTAATAACAGTATAGAAAATTTTGAATATTCAATTTTAAAAGATTTTGAGAAGGTACCAAAATAAGAATTTATTTATTTTCTTCACGCACACAAAAAATAACTTTTTTACTTATGTAAAATAATTAAGAACTTAATTTATTTGTGAAATATGGAGGAAAGTGTCTTTTCAAGTTTGTTTCGTAGTTGTAGATATGGGGCAAGATCGATAGTGATAAATGATGAGAAAGGGAACAGAATAATATTGCTATACATCTACATAATAGGACCATTATTAATTAGTATCGATCAAAATCCAGCTAATATATTATATTATATATGTGTACATTCCATTCCATGCATTGCATAGGAATTAATATATTCTAGCTGGCTGCAGATATAACTACAAAGGTTGGCCAACAATATTTTTAATTAATATATATTGTCAATTTTGTTTATAGGTAATGGATTGAATTGTATCGTTATGATAAAGCGTTTGCCAAACATTATTTCTTTTCTGGTCCAATTTAAATGGACAGGTAATAAACTTTCTGGAAATAAAATAAAAGTTTTAGGCTACAATATCGACTTTGTGGCCTCACCATTGCCTAACTTTCTTTTCATCATTTATTTAAACTTACACAAACACCCTCTTTTTTTTTTTTTACTATTGAAAACTGAAAAGTGAGGCTCATGCATAAACATTGTCAAACGACATTGAGATCAGACGTCGTTTGATTATACTGTTAGAGTTGTCGCAATTTGTTTCAGACATTTTTACTTCATGAGAATTGTTGCGAAAGATTTTTATACCGGAGGTGGAAGGGTCTTGCAGAGCTCATGTAGCTCTTATGAAAAAATTGCATTCTCATTTTATTTCTGCTTTTGGTTACGTTAAAAACTTAAATACCCTTCAATTTATATTATTTATCTTACTGAAATGCAGTGCAAGGAATAAAAAGTTTGAAATTATGTCAACCAAGAAGAAAAAAACGCAACACAGTAGGCTGATATGAGTCGACCTCAAAGTTAGATATACATGTTTTTATTTTGTGCGGTAGACCATTCTAGTTTCACATTCGAGCTTCCACTACAAAAAAAAGTTGCAAACATTGAACGAAAATTGTGAAAGAAATTTTTTCGAAACAGTTCCGTCACAAATTGTGACAGAAATCATATTTTATATCACACAAACACATTTGTGACGGAAATTTCCGTCACACAAAACCATTTGTGACATAAATTTATGTCACGGTCATTTGTGACAACTCAAAGAATGACATAAATATTCTGTCACAGTTCCGTCACAAATTAATTATATTTTGTGATTGAAATCCATAGATTTGTGATAGATCAATGCTTTGTAGTTTATATTATAAAAGGTTGATGGTAATATTAATCGGAGGCAATGGGTCAAATTGAGCAATTATAGTTTTGTTTTATTTTATTTTTATTAAAAAAATATAACTCATGGTGATTTACGGGACTGTAACGCCAAACCGCCCGTGAACCGCAAGTTCACAAACCATTCAAATTACATAACTCATGGATGGTTCATGAATTGCAAAACTCTAACTTGCAAGGCTGCAACAAACGTATTGTGTTGAAAAAAATCCACAAATGAGCGGGTAACCCGCCCCCATGAACACTCCTAATATAGAGTTGACAATTTGAATTTTTAGATCGGATTTGAGTTGAAAAGATTTAGACTGAACTCAACCTGAAAGAAGGTCGGGTTGCGGGTTTCGGATTGAGTTTCGAGTTTTATGTATAAAATGCAGAGATTTTATCCAACCCGACCTTACTCATAAATTAATCTTACTTTTAATTTGTGTTTTGAAATTAGTATTGTTAATTTTATTCACATATATTATGTGTTGAACTGCATATCATTCATATTTACAGTAGCTCATCCACCAAATTTTTAAACCACAAAATAGCTATGCGAAATTCAAGTTATTAACACGTCAAACAAATTTAATTTTTCTACTAATGAATCAATTGAATGAACTCAAGTTCTGATTCTTTTGTTCGAACAATGTTTCTATTTCCCAATCAATTTCATTGCAAATTACTTATTTATCAAATCAAAGTTTAATTCGGTAAAATTAACCTGGGATATTAGAGAATACTAAATTTTTGCACGATAAATTACTCTAATAACATAGAAGCCTATCAGAAGCACATGGTGGATCATACATATATCTTTACCATTCATAAAATGATAAACTTATACTATATCTACTTTTCTTTGTGTTGAGAATTGTTAGTTTTTCTACCAATGTGTAATTATGTAGGCTGGAGGCGCGGTACAAACCCAGCCCAGCGAAAGAAGAAGAGACAGAATACGGAGTTTCACATCTTAACCAAACAAAACAAAAATACAAACTCGATATATAACAAGATATCTAAATATAATTTCTTATTTTCAATGAGTTTTTATGGGTGTTAATGTATAATCATATTCTCTCTCTTAAAGAAATTAATTTTTAAAATCTAACTCTATACATGCTTGGTTTGTTTGACTGTTTGGCAGGAAGGACACGAAAACAATAAAATGTTATCCACCAAATAACTAATATATACTTTCAATAATCACAACAAACATAGCATACTTCCATATAATTCACTTGAAAATAGTTAAAGTAATATTGTCCCTCAATATTCACATTTGTTTGAAAATTGTACTTCTAGTAACCATTTGATCATTTGAAACTGATCTATGTGTGTAATTATTTAATGTTAGTTCGAAAAGAATGTCAGTAACCCCTTTAAAACTAACAATTGAACAAAAGTAAATAATAAGAAGTTGTATTTAGGATATAAAAGAAAAGAGTCTTTTTTTATCATTCCCTCTTCTCACAAACTATGTATGTGCATATGGTTGGAAGATTTTCAAATTTTAATTATTGGTCTAAATCTTGAGTATGAGGGTATAAGAAAAAATGTGGGTTTGTTTTATTCACATATGTTGTGTGTTGGACTGTCATAAATATATATACACATACATACATATATATATACACATACATAT